>WBNM01036059.1:90247-127155 GCA_013399055.1 Ramphastos sulfuratus | reverse complement strand
AAGGAGAGGTCAAAGAGTAGCAAATAATTTATTTTATGGTGATTTCTATGTGAAAACATACCAGATGATACACATTTAAAAACTAACTGAAAAAAATAATGTTATCAAACTCTCTCATCATAATTTCTACTCAATGATGACAAAGTATGAGAAAGTAGATCCTCTTTGCACAGTCTTTAGGCTCACTTTGAAAATTATAGGCTTCCCATGTTACATATAACCTGTTCCACCACTTTATTGGATGCAGGAAAAAAAAGCAGCAATAACATAGGTTGTACTGGAATGATTAGCTGACTACTGAAGAAACAAAATCTGATTATATATTTAAAGAGGCAAAAGGACTAAACAAGAATTCAGGCAAAACCAACAGGCACTGGCATCTTACCTTCCTTATTGTTGTCCAGTCTTCAAGTATATCAAGGTCTTGTAACATATAAACTATATAGGGGCGTGGAGAAGTTAAGGAAAACTCTTTAAGCAATAATAACAAAAATACTGTAATGTTCTAGAAATACTAATAGTTCTATTCTGCCAATCTTTCACACAAACAATACCTATGTTTTTCATTTAATTTCACACACCTACATGAAAGCTCAGCAAAAATAAATTCATCTTTGAATCATGCAACCTAGAAGCACAGTTGAAAAACCATTAAAGGAGATAAGAAACCGTATGTAGTCACTGTAGTGCAACATAAGATAAACACTTGTGAAACAACCATTATTTGCAATAGTGCAAATTACAATTAAAATTTAATGCAATTTAAATGTACCACTGCAAATCAACATTGACACAAGTACCACATTCAATACAATAAATATTTTACAGTATTCTTCATCATATTTGAAGAGGAATGTGTAGACAGCACCAGATCTCCCAATATCAAGTATCCGAAAATCAGGAAATCAAAAGGCAAAGTCTCTTTCTTGAATTATTAACTGTAAAGTAAAACTTATGTGTTAAAAGAATGCATGAACTTCAAGTCTATATAGCACAGACATTCCATTACAAGTCCTCAATTTTTACATTGTTTTTCCCCATTTCCTCTCTAAGAAACAAGGTTAAAAAAAAAGTGATATGAACATTAAAAAAAATGAACCTCCTAAAACAGGGTCTGAGAGCTTTAGCATACAGTTAATTTGAAATTTGAAGCACCTGTAGCCATTTTCAGATGGTTTTCCTCTAAGTAGCAAAGCATTACAAATCTATATTCTGTTAAAATGTTAGGCTGAGGATAGGAGTACACTCATTTTGAAAAGGCATCTCCCTTCTCTGGGGAAAGGTGATACCATCTCTCAAGTGTTACACTTTGACAAGTTTTAGCTGCACTGAAAGTTTCAGCTTGTCCATGGCTATGAAGAAGTCATCAATGTAAAATTCTTAATGAATATACTCACCCTACAGGAAGCACTAAACCCACAAACACCTGTCCCAGCCAACTCAATTCTTGGAATTTAAAACTTTTACTCAAAAAGGGTTACAAAGTTTATGGAATTGTTAAGAAGTAATGAGGTCTACCTGGACCTGAGTAAGGCATTTGACTCTGTCCCACATGACATCCTGGTCACCAAACTGGAAAAACATGGACTTGATGGGTGGATCACTGCTGGATAAGGAACTGGCTGGACGGTCGCACACAGAAGAGTGTCGATTAACAGCACAAAGTCCACTTGGAGACCAGTGACAAGTGGAGTCCCTCAGGGGTCAGTGCTGGCACCAGTGCTGTTTAACATCTTTGTCACAGAGGCTGCATGGACAGAGGAATCAGTGCACCCTTAGCAAGTCTGCAGATAACACCAAGCTGTGTGGCACAGTCAACTTGCTAGAGGGAAGGGATCCACCTAGAGGGGCCTTGACAGGCTAAAGAGGTGGGCCCAAGCCAACTTCATGAAATTCAACAAGGTCAAGTGTAAGGTCCTGCACCTAGGTAGGCACAATCCCAAGCAAAACTACAGGCTGGGTGGTGAATGGCTGAGAGCAGCCCTGAGGAAAAGGACCTGGGGGTCTGGGTTGATGAAAGGCTCAACATGAGCCTGCAGTGTGCACATGCAGCCCAGACAGCAACCGAGTCCTGAGCTGCATCAAGAGCAGTGTGACCAGCAGGGCAAGGGAGGGGATTCTGCCCCTTTGCTCTGCTCTCATCAGACCCCACCTGGAATACTGTGTGCAGTTCTGGAGCCCCTAGCACAGGAAGGACATGGAACTCTTGGAGCAGGTCCAGAGGAGCAGCAGCTCTGCTATGAGGACAGGCTGAGAGAGTTGGGGCTGTGCAGCCTGGCGAAGAGAAGGCTTTGAGGAGACCTTAGAGTAGCCTTCCAGTATCTGAAGGGGGCCTACAGGAAGGCTGGGGAAGGACTATTGACAAGGTCTTGCAATGACAGGACAAGGGGCAGTGGGTTTAAACTGGAAGAGGGGAGATTTAAACTGGATGTTAGGAGGAAGTTCTTTACAGTGAGGGTGGTGAGACACTGGCACAGGTTGTCCAGAGAGGTTGTGGATGCTCCCTGCCTGGAGGTGTTCAAGGTTAGGCTGGAGGAGGCCTTGAATGACCTGTACTAGTGAGAGGTGTCCCTGCCTATGTCAGGGGGTTGGAACTAGATGATCTTTGAGGTCCCTTCCAACCTTACCATTCTATGATTTTATGATTCTAATAGGTTGGGGTAAAGATGTCCCAGAAGGAGAAGCAAAGTTATACAACTCAAGACTTTAAGGAGAAGTCACACAAGTCAAGTCATACTTTGCAAACATGACAATCTATTTGCTGCTTTTGCTTTGCAGCTTTAGTTTTTGAAGAGTTAGAAAAATAAACTTCTAGAAATATTGTCTATATGAAGCTGCTGGTTAGATAAGACAATCTTAATTTCAATTTTCATAACAGTTATGTGCCAATATGATTTCTCTGATGTGACTTAGAACAACATCTGCTATCCAAAATTCAGTTCTGAGAATGCACTTTCACTTAAGTTTTTTATTAAATGTCATAAGGCTAGCTATAAAACAGTAAGCAATACTAGAAAGGACAATGATTTCAGTAAAAGGATATCTGATACAACAACAGGTTTCTTCTTATCTGGACTAAATGGATCCTTCCTTTTCTTCCTGGACTGTAGCTCATCATTCCATAATTCTGAAAAGATGCAAGAATATTCTATGACTCTGAAATATTTATGTGTTTAGCTCTTTTTACAGCAGAAAACATTGTCTGAAAATGAAAAATAATGTATTTCCTAGTGAAACATTGTTTGGATCAGAATAAAGGTGTTACATGATTATGTAGCTGGACTAATACTGCCAGAACACACAAGGCATGCTAACAACTACTATACAAATGTTTGGTTTAAGCTTAAATTCAACTCCTACCCAAAGCTTACAGCCAAATTGCATTCTACTGAATAACCTGAAATTCATCAGATATACCATGTGCACAATCAACTCATCAGTAGTTACCAGAAAATTAAAAGGAAGGAATAAAGAGGGAACACTGAACAAATTAACAATTAAAATCCCAACAACTTTGAACTTCCATGCACCTGAGGTAATGTCAATGCTATGCCTGTCTTCTTCAAGTCTTCTAATCTTCTCTTCTAGTTCACTTTGCACAGTATCATACAACAGAAGTTTTTCACTCTAAGAAAAGCAAGAAATTAAAACAGTTTTACATGACTAAGTTCTACCATCTAAATAGATAACAATTTAAAGTCTCAGCAGAAGGCAAGTAAGAGTAGCTTTAGGAAAAATTTTTCCAAGTCATAAAGTGTATGACACTTTCCTCTCTCCTTTCTCACAGCATGAGATCCTAGCTCCTCAAAGACAGCATGCTCACTTGACCTAAGCATAAACACAGTGATCAAATATCAGTAGCAAGAATAAATAAGTATATAAAAGCATGCTGCTAGATCTTCAGAACAACTCTTTGTATTTTCACACAAACGCAGAGCTTTCCTTTCAAATAACAAAGATTATTCCCAGTATCTGTGAAGTGGTGACCTCTATGCCATCCTTCATTACAAATCAGAAAAGCTGGTGTTTTCATGGAAACCTTTTTATTAAGCTGTCTCCAACATTAACAAACCTGTAGTAATTCACAGAAAATTATCATCTATTACCATGGCATTTATACTTGTTTTCCTAGTTCTGAAAAATACCTTCCGTTGAACACATACAATAATCTAGAGAGTTGTGAAAGCAAAATTGTCTTCCTTAAAGCTGTAAGAAACACTTCTAAAGCACTGCTTTAGAAAAGTTACCTAGCTCAACCTTTTGAAAGGCAATTTCTGACACAGATTAACATCATGCCTTCAATGTTAGGTATACCATTAGCATTTTTTACATAAAAACACACTTTACTTTCTACAACATTTTGTGCAGTCTACACACTCTTCCATCCCTGCTTCAGAATGAGAATATCAACTTTGTAGTAAACTTCTCTGAAGTACAGTCCACACATAGGACTGATATAAAAATTACACAGTAGCTATATAAATCAGTTACCCTTTTTAAGGCACAACTCTCTAAACCAGTAACTTGGAATTAAGCTGATTTCCAAGCTTGCACCCATCCTAAAACACAAGTAAAAAATACGGCTCATTTTTAACATTCTAAAGTTCATTGTCACTGAGCAACATCTTTAACAGCTATGGCAAAGAGGGCTTGGACCTACTCACAAAACAGCTTAAGCAGTCACTGTGTTTAATTATTTGCTACCATGTCTCTGCCAGAAGCTGCAGTCCCTAGAGCCAAGTCAGCAGATGTCTGCATCTCAACTGCTCCTGCCCACAGCACGTAATTCTAACAGAAACTTACTTTCAGCACTGTACAAGCCAGTATACTGGAGTGAAGCAAAACAGTTGGGGCACAAAAAACCCTATTCTACTAAATAGCTGTCATCTTTACCATCCCCTTCAAGGTACAAAGTATTTAAATTCCAGATACCTCTTTTCATACACTTTTCAACCCCCTAATCATAAAAGTTTTTCAGTGGAACTGAAAATGCAGAAGCCCACTATATATATCTGAAATGCCCAATGAGCATTATCTGTTCTGAGATCATATTAAAATTCAATTTAAAAATATTTAGACATCTGTTTCACTTCAAACACTTGGTGACAAGTAAGCTGTGAAAAGCTGATACAGGCAGAGGCAGTCTTACTGAATGATTATATTCCATTGCAGCAGTGATTCTACAAGCAGCACTACTAACTTTAAAGAGGTTTTTTCCCAAGAGACCCTTACTGGATGGTGAATATTTGAATTCTGAAGGTTTCACAGTAGATACATAATAGCAAAACAAGGGACAAGGACCACCTTAAAGAGCACTAATACAGACAAGGCAAATAATTCAATCCTGGATAAGAAACCCTGCAAGTTTTACAGAATTCTATCCAACCTCAGGAGCTTCCCCAAGGCATCAAAAAAATGGATTTTTTTTAATGAACACATGCATATCCTTATTAATTGATATAGTTGGAGCCACAGACTTCAGGAATGTGGTAATTACTCAGAATTACTCAGAAGAAAACACCTTTTAGCAAGGCTGAGGAGTACTATAATGCAAACCTCAGGACCTATGCAGGTGTGTTACAGCACTGGACACATATGTACTTGAGTATTTGTACTACAGCATCCAGTATTTAGATGCTTAAACCAGAATGTTTATGTTCAAGGAGAGAAATATATTTTTCCTGTAATTGCTTTTGAAATGATGACTCTATCACTAGTTATCCAAGGCATCTTAAAATTAATTATTGTTGTTATTATATATAATATACAGTAACATATAATAATAGCAACAATAATAGTAACAGAGTGACAACAATAATGCTTCTTTGGCTAAAACTATAACAGATTTTATTTACTGCTCCTGGTAATCTTTTCATAACAGAAGTAATTTAAAAAAAAAAAATCACCTGATAATCTATTAAGAGCTTCTTAATGAAAAGTAAGAAACCTTAGCTATCCTTATATGCAAAGCCAAATTAATATAGAGTTAATTTTTATATGCTGTGAATAACCTCTTAAGTGGGCTTAAATGCCACATGGTAATTGTATTCAAATAGCAACCAAGAGGAATAATAAAAAACATGCATTGGACTTGGAAAGCATGACAGAGAGTAAAGCTAGATGAGCTTAGCTATCCATGTAAAATAGCTGGCACAACCTCACAGTGCTGTCGAGAGGCTTGAATTTCACATTCATACTTGTTCTTCACAGATTCCAGACAAAGCTCTCTGTAGATACCTGAAATCAGACAAATTACAGCAATCTTATTGTCTTTATCTAATTTCAGAATTCACTTTTGAGACAGCTTAAAAGTCCCAAAACAGAAACATACTGGAAAATACAGATATATTGTATTAGGCATTCACAGTGGCTAGCTGCTTTATGGAGCAAAAACAAGAAGAAATAATCCCCCAGTGCTGAAGATCTGAGGAAAAATAAAAGCTATTTTAACTTATTCTCCTATCAATCAACAAATTACACCAGTGGTCACGCTAATTTTACAAAACAGATCTATTTCATATTTCTGATCAAATTATCATGGATATTCTCAAAAGGAACAATACTGTTGCCAGCAATTCCTCTGAAAAACAAACTGCAAAGCATTTTTCTACTGTGAAATCACTTTTGATCTATAATTCAGAATGTTCTTTTCCTACAACTGTAGGTAACACTACCTTTTTTGTTTATTTGGGTTTTTTTTTTTGTTTATTTTTTAATATTGTAAAGCTGACTGGCATATCTAGGTCTACCAATTTATAATCACTGCTTATTTGCCTGAAATTGAGCAGTATAGGCATGAATACTTCTACTATTCAGTTGCATGCCTGACTTGCCAATAGTAAAGATCCACATTCGGTGTGAATAGTGCTCAGTGCCTTAAAGAGCAGAGGGACACAAGTTTCTTTTCTACCACAGAAGCAATTAGATATATAGTTTAGCTAAACACAGTTTAGCTTTTCTTTTGTTTCCACTCCTTCCTCCCCTCTCTCAGGTAGAAGTAGACCCTTACCTGCCAAGCTCAAGTCCTGCTACTACTCACTTATATCAAACAGTTAAAAGCAAATAAGTCTGTTCACCATTTTCTTACACTCTCTGGAGTAATTTTATCAACCACATTGAGGACAAAAGGAAAAAGATCCAAACCAATCCTGATTTCTAGTCTCAGTTTTAAAGACAGTTTGTAGTTTTCACCCTGGGCTCTTTTTACATTGGAACGTGAATCTTCAGTGCTGCTGAAAACAAATCAGGAGAATCACTCTTCCTATCCATACCCAGCAACATAAAAGCACTGACAGGCAGTGACATTTAAAACTGAAAATCAAAAGCCTGGATTAAGGTTGCTTTTATAGCAAACCTTCTGCAAAGCCCAAGTGGGCTACTTAGGACTAGTCAAGTAACCCAGAAATTCAAGGTCACCAGCTGAGAAAAACACATTATGGAGACCAGTAGGGACAGAAAGGCAATAGCCCAGAAGATTTCAAATTCTCTTCATAGATTGAAGTCAAAAGGAGACATACTGAGTAGTACTTGAAGCAGCACTGGTACTATGAGAAGTCTAAGCAAGCTTGCCACTTCCCAGTTGGTGTGCACCATCCTTCTGCTGAATCTCCTAGAAAAGACACTGGCATAGCATCTTTGGCGAGAGAGATGACAGCAGTCTCTCTTTTGGCTCTCTGGCAACCTGTGTTAGGAGTTGAGCTATAACATGAAAAGAATTTACAGTAGGGAGGTATAGTACTTTGGCTCCTACTGACTGTATTATCTTCTGGGATGCAAAGAAAGTTCTTGTCTACTTTTTCTATGAACATAAAGGCCTATCTGAAACATTAGTTTTAATAATTAAAATTCAGCTTAGATAAAAGCTGCTAAGGATGAGGCTTTCCTCCTTTCCCAGATGAAACAGGAGGATGGAAGCAGAGGAGCAGAAGAGTCACAGACTTAGAAGAGCAGGAAAAAGATCATCATCTAAGATGATCTGTCATGCACTTCATGAGATAGCATCTACATACTTCTACATTTCAACAACGACCAGTGTGTAGACTTGAGCCCAAGTCTTCATTACTGGTTTTGAGTAATTCTGCACTTAACAACACAGCCAGCCAGCCATTAAGTAAAACAGAAAAATCACTTTTGCATTTAAAATGATACCACAGTACGTCTGACTTTAAAATACACTCCTTTAGCAATACTAAAGAGGAAAAGAAATTTGACCTTAGAATGCATTAGGAAGTTCACACTGTTAGAACAGCAATATCCATTTTACCTGCCACCTTGGTTCGGATTTGCATGTTTTCTTGTAGAGCTGCCAACGGTTCTAAATATTCAGGTGCTTTTCCAGCTATGACCTCTTGTAGTTTTGCATCCACTTGGCTTAATCTTTCTTTGTAAAGCCTTAAAATAATTTTAAAAGTATTTTAAAGCAAACACAAGTTAAAAGAAATATTTTAACAATAACTATTCTGCATCTCTTTCTTAATGTTATAGAACACCAATTAAAGCAAAGTTAAGATTTGTTGCCATTCCAATACATATTTTCTTTTTGAACAATATTTCTCATGTCTGTTAAACCTTGCTGGAAAACACATCCAGGAAATCAGAAGTGTAAAAAGTAAAGGTAAAATGAAATGTACCTCCATCTCTAATGAAAAAAAACAAAAAAGATGCATGGTTGTTAACAGGATTAAGACAGAAAAGGAGGTGAATCGACATGGAAGAGGGCAGGAGATGATGCTAGAATACATGAGAAGAGTATGGCTCACATCATGGGAGAGAAAGACCTTTTGTGTATAGAAACACACATCCAATTCTANCACACTGCTCTTGATGCAGCCCAGGACTTGGTTGCTGTCTGGGCTGCATGTGCACACTGCAGGCTCATGTTGAGCTTTTCATCAATCCAGACCCCTAGGTTCACATTATCTGCTCCCATTCTACCATAAACCAGGGAAAAAGTGAGGCAGGCTCCCTCTGAGCAACCATCATTTCACCTTCTGCAAAAATACACATATTGCATACTATCACAAATACCACAGGATAATTTGTAACTGACATCTTCCATTCCTGCCAAAAGGATGTGTATTTAAAATCTTTTTACTTTATCTAAAACTTTTATAAAAGTTGACATTTACTGGTAGACAATGAAGAAAGCTGCTTGCATCCTGAAGAATTTAATGTACTATCAATTACAAATATATCACTCACACATCTTCCTCAACACAGGAAGGACATGGACCTGATGGAGCAAATGCAGAGGAGGGCTGTGAAAATGATCAGGGAACTCCTCTCCTATGAGGACAGGCTGTGGGAGCTGGGGTTGACAGCTCCAGGCAGATCTTATAATGGCTTTCCAGGACCTGAAGGGGACCTACGGGAAGGCTGGAGAGGGACTGTTAACAAAATCCTGTAGCAATAGGACAACGGGCAATGGTTTACATTAAAGAAGAGTATTGGATGTTAGGAACAAGTTTGTTACAATGAAGATGGTGCAACACTCGAACAGGTTGCCCAGGGAGGTAAAGCTGAGGCTCCATTCCTGGACATATTCAAGGTGGGTGAGGATTGTCAAGGCTCTGAGCAATCTGATCTAGTAGAGGATCCCCCTGCTCACTGCAGGGGGGTTGGACTAGATGACCTTTGGAGATCTCTTCCAACCCAAACCATTCTATGATTCTATTTACAAACTCTATTGTATGTATTAATATATCAGATATTATCTGTTTAAATAGACAAATCCTTGAGGAGCATGCTATGTACATGGTGGTTAACACAGACCTACATCAGAATTACTTGGCTAGAACACAAGCAAGGGTTCAGAGAGCACTTGTCTCAGTGGGTCACATACATCTGACAACACAGCACCAAGTTCCAGCTACATCAGAGCAAATAGTTATGGACCGGGTGCTGTCAGCACTCAGTGTCATGCAGCAGTTGATAGACAAACTGTTTAGTCAGGACTTTCAAACAGTAGTTTGCCCAAAATGGATAACTGCTATCAACCACTGTAAATCCTACTTATTCCACTGCATCCAAATAGAGTTTCTCTGAAAAGGGAGGCAGACACCATCACTTCATCACCTCTGCTATTAGTTGGGACTAAATAGCCCATTGTTGATGTATTTTCTTCTTTCCCAACTCCACCACCTCTCTACAATCCTTCTTACATCATTCTAATGTGTCTTTTTTAGTATTCCCATCACAGTTTTTCCAGCCCCTACAAACACCCCAATCTTTCAAACATAATGTCTTCCTCCTCATACCTCATAGCCTTTCCACCTCCCAGAGACCATTCACATTCCATAAATCCCTCAAAAACACCTCCTCCCAAGACCACCCTTCTTCATATTCACTCCTTAAAGTTTGTTTCCCCAAACTGTTTTAGGCCATCCAAGCTGTCCAACAGATGCAAGAGCAGGACTGAACTCTAAAGTCTGCAGTTTTCCGAGTGCCAAACCAATCAGTATTGACCGTCTTCAACACTCATCAGCTGGCTCCATTTGCCAGGTTGCACCATGCTAACCGCAAACAACAGCAGGACACTGTCTCTAGACGCTGCAGCAAGTAATTGCTCATTAGGCAATTCTTTCCAGACCAGATTTAGAGAGACCTTACAGTACTGTGAGACAGATCAAGTTGTATGTCTCAGTCAGTGTCCATCTGGAGACCAGTGACAAGTGGCATCCCTCAGGGGTCGGTGCTGGGACCAGTGCTGTTTAACATCTTTGTCACTGACACGGACAGAGGAATCAGANTATCTGAAGGGGCCTACAGGAAGGCTGGGGAAGGACTATTCACAAGGTCTTGTAATGACAGGACAAGGGGCAATGGGTTTAAACTGGCAGAGGGGAGATTTAGACTGGATGTTAGGAGGAAGTTCTTTCAGTGAGGGTGATGAGACACTGGCACAGGTTGCCCAAGGAGGTTGTGGACGCTCCCTGCCTGGAGGTGTTCAAGGCCAGGTTGGACGAGGCCTTGAGTGACCTGTACTAGTGGGAGGTGTCCCTGCCTATGGCAGGGGGTTGGAACTAGATGATCCTTGAGGCCCCTTCCAACCTTACCATTCTATGATTCTATGATCTCACAACATAAACACACTCCGAAAGGTAATGACATCTGGCAAGATTTTCAGTTAAAATATATGCCCAAAAATAGACAAAGTCTTCAATTTTCATTTGTCAGGGATCTGGTTAAGTTAGTTGCCAAATTACCATCAATTTAAATTGGAAGAGATGCATCTAGCTTATCTGGGAACATGTGAAAAGCAGCCAACTTAAAGTACATGCAAAAGACTGGCTCTAAATAAATTACATTCATTTGCAAATAACTATTAATTTTATTTGTTCTACCTTGGTAGGTTCATGCTACTGATGTAGATATGGCAGACAGACAAAAATATTTCTCTTTTTTTAGTATTGGCATCTAGCTTGCAGTAATTTTAAGAAATTTTAATTGGTACCAACCTTAAAAACTGCTGTGATACTCTGCAAAAAACCAAACAACTAACTTCTTACTTGGCAAAGACAGTGCTTGGGTCTGTTCCACATACAGAAAAAGATGAGAATGATCTCCAGTAAAATATTTTTCATAAAAATCACAATTCCTTGGTTCTGCTCAGTTTGATGCAATAGACCCACGCCAGCCTTTCACAGCAGCAACACTTCAAAACCATTCTTACAGCAAAACTAAAAATAAATAAGTACATTAAAGTACTCCAGAACAATCATTCTTCTCCAAAAGTAGCATCCACATATAAAAAAGACAAGAAACACCATCTGCACACAATATTCTCATAGAGTGGATCCTCAAATGAGACACTTACTGATCTTTAAGGTCTGTAAATTGCTTTTCAAGATTGGACATTTCATCTAAACACTCCATTCTTCTTCTTTCACAATCTTCATCATCCATTTCTAGAGTAAAAAAAAAAAGGCTCTGTTAAGCATATTCAGAAGTAAGAAATGTTCCAAAATTCCTTTATAGCAGTAGTAGGAAGTAGCTCTCTACAGTTATGGTACAATTGACCAATTATCAACCAGTGGAACATATAAAGAAGAAGGTATGGTCACATAGTTAAGAACTGGGGCTAGACTGGTATAAAAAGTTCAGGTATTCGAGAGAAGAGGCTGTCCTAAGGAAGCTATATCCAGGCATTCTGTCAAAAACCTAACTTCTGACAGAAAGGCAAAGCAGGATCCTGAACCAAGTGGAGACAGGCTGCACTCACTCTTCTAGATCATAAACAGCTCTGAGCCTTTTGCTTTTTCCTCACTCATTCTTCCACAGACACCTTTCACTGCTTTATGCTGTCTCCTACACCAGCTACAAAAAACAGCATTCAAATCTTCACCCTTATTGTTTGACAAAAGAGTATGGCAATTTGCAAAGGTGATGTAGTCAAAGGAGTAGCTTCAAGGCCAGCATAGCTGCTAGGATCAAATAGGATTTGATTAACTCAAATCTTTCAGTCACACCTCACCAGGTATGAAGTTTTCTGCACACAGCTTCTTCCCAAAACTATCACAAGCTTTTTAGACTAAAAACTGCACTAGACCTCTCTGCCTGGATATGAAAACTAGCAGGCAGTGGAGCAGTATTAATCTGCATTATAGTGGTACCTATGATTTCAAATCATTTTACAGTTAGTACAAGCCAAAAAAGACAGTGTATATAAAGATTTAAAACATGATATAACCTAAAGTATTGGAAAGCAGAGCAAGAAAATTAAAAGATAAAACCTAAAAAAAAATTACACTGAATGCTTAGGACACGGGAGGGTGTGGAAGAGAGTATCAGGCTGTTAATATTTTAAAGTATTTTTCTCAAAGTAAAACAGGTCATGCATCACAAAAGAAGGCTGAAAATCAGATTAAAGAGCAGAGTTTTATCTGGCTGTCCAATGTAACACTCTAGTCAAAACTGACTGGGCAACTTTTAACTTGGCCAGATCTAAGGAATGTGGCAGTCATATTATTCAAATAGTTGCTTAAAGCATTTATGTGCTGTAGCAGTAAAGCTTCTTTAAAATTTCGAGATGCATCCCCTAAAAGCCAGACAGGAACAAGCACTGGGATACCAACAGTTCTACTTCATTCTCAAATTCAAATACATATTTCAGATGTGTTCAGCTATGCTTTTGGTTAATACCATGTTTTAGTAATGAATTCACTCAGGTGGTTTTCCTTAAATTAACAGGGATTTTATTGTTTGCATATGTTTAGGGACTATGAATCAAGGCAAACACATTAGAACTGTAACTCTGTCTCAGGATCATGGCAGCACCCACTGTTGGAGGGGAAGGAGACTGTTGCAAGGAAACTGTAATGCTTTGGTATCTGGGGGCATAGCTGACTTGCAGTTATTGAAATAACACACAACTCTCTGCAATCTCCCCTCACCTGCCTATACACTCAAAAGTCTTTGACATTCTGCCTAGAAGTCTGCATTCTACTATCATTCATATGGAATAGCAATTCACATGCTAAGTCACTCTTCAGCTGTTCCATCTTTATTCTGCCTCAAACAGGATTCATAAAATGATAAAGATTTTCAGAGTCCTGACATTTTTAATTTCTCAGTTATGGAACTCCTTCCCCATAGCCTTAAACAACATACAGATTGGAAATTACGTGGTACTCAAAGTAAGAGGTTTCAGGATCAAACCCCATAGCCTCTCAGTTGAAAATTTACACCAGTGGAGACAGAAGCTTCCTCATGTCATACTAAAACACTTGCTAATAGCCCCATCCTGTCTCAACACTTCAGATTCCTCATAAAATTTCATACTGCACAAAAATATTAGGGACATTTTTAAGCACTTTCAAAAATCACTGTTATTCTTTTCCTACTATATTCAAGCAGTCCAACTCAGTAACTAGGGCAGCTTGGTTTAAAGACAAAATACCCCATGGTATTTAAGATGTTAACAGCACCTAAAATAACTCTTTTTTTTTTTTTTTTTCCTCTAATAAGCTGTTGCCTATAAGAAGTGCTCTAAAATATAGCCAAATTCTCATTTGGGATGGTAAGCATAGCTTGTGGCTCTTTATTTCATTCCTAATGCAGTCTACATCCTGGTCAATAAAACAAACTCTATAGTAAACACATAGTATCAAAGGGAACAGGGTAGAGTGTCAGCTGTCAAGGGCAAGTTATGCTGCTTCTAACTGTACCTTCTTTATTCTTACGCATCTACTGCAAAAAACAAACAAAACAAACAAACAGAAGGCTGACTGCAAGTAAAGCAAATGACAAATTTAACCCAAAAAAATCCTTTCCAAAATCCCTTTTTTCCCCCCTCATTATTACTAATTTTAATTAGGACTTATCTCTTGTGGTGCTAATCATCTTATGTCTGTAGGAGCAATATGCTTCCATGGAGTATGTTCATATTTTTCAAGACACTGAGACAAGCATGTAATTTCCTGTAATCATCACTTTAAGTGCTCCCTTAAAAGCATTTCTCTGTGGAATGCAATAGAAATTATCTGGAGAGGTTCTCACATTGTTTTAAAGAAACATTCACAGATTACATTAATTTAAAACACAATTCCTCCTTCCACCCACTAATCTCAGAAGAAACCAAGACAAGGGTAAGACAATAGATTTATTTGCCTTCAATAAATATCAACGAAAGTGTCCTTGAGGACACAAACTTCAAAGTTTTCTTTAAAAATACCAATTATCAGAACTACAAACATGAGCAAAAAGAGCAGAGTTCAAAGCTGGAACTAACAAAAACAATTCTCCCTTCAGAGCCAGTGAGTTGGAGAAGAGAAAGCATCAAGCTTGCATCTCATACCAAGCTCCCTTTCTCACAGAAAAAAAAAAAAAAAAAGACTTTTTAAGACATACAGATTAACTAGAATAAGAGATGAAGAAAGGGCATTCCCAGATGTCATCTACCTATAATACTAACTGCAAGGCTAAGCAAAATGGGCTAAGTAAGTTGTGGTTACTGTTGCAGCACTGCTCCTAGACCTCATCCAGGAGTCTGTGACAACCCCGTGTTTCGCTGACACACTGCCCAATAAGCTTGTATATTGCTCCTTCACATCCTATCTTCCCCTGATAGATGTAACAAATTTAGTATATCAGAACTTCTTGAAAAACCACCTCCATGGATTTCTTATCCAAAGTACAGGGTTTCCTTTTTAGCCCATGTACAATTCTGATAATAAAAGAATTGAAGCAGGCTTCATAAGGCTCAGCTGACAGGAACAGCAGAGGTCACTGTGCAAACAAGGACACAACCAGATAATACATTTCCAATTTAACACACAGTTACCTCCAGCTGCCTGCCCTGGTACCCTCATTCAAGTTCACCTTTTTTCCAGAATAACCATCAGCATACCTGGGTGCTGTCTAGTTTAAGTTCCAGAAAAACAACCCAAGACAGCTGAAGCACATTTTTCTGGTCTCATTTTTCAATGGAATCACTTTGAGAGAACAGAGGCAAGGGCAAGGAAAGACTAAGAAACCTTCCTCAGCAGTAGGTCTTTAATTGTATCAATAAATTCTCCACTTACAATATCCCAGTTTATTTTATACAAGCTTGTTTATACAAGCTGCATGGACATTCAAATTTCAGTACAGCATGATTCTGAAGTCAGTTACATGAGTGGTCCAGCTTACCAGGCACTGGATCGACTAGTAAGCAGTTTTGGTGGACATAAAACAAGTTCCTTTCCTATCAAGTTAAACTCTGTAAGTTTTATTTCTGGTACTCAACAAATGTGTTCCAACATCTATGAAGAACACAAGAGTTTAAAACAATGACTTATCCTCCAGACAGCTTCCAACCAAACATACTCATTTCAGGCCACGGAATCTCAAATAAACCCTCACTATTTTGGAGATTCAGAGGCCTCGGTGCTACCTACTCAGAACTACTTTCTACTTTTGTTTTGCCAAATTAGTTGCTAACAGAGACACCAATAAAATCACTATGTTTATAATTTTGCTAACTCTTTCAACTGTGGGCCACAGTTCACTGGTTGGTTCCTATGCAGCACTGCATTAGACAAGAGAAGCAAGATCTTCCCTCAGATGAAGGAGCAGTTCAGAACTAAAACCCCCCCTGCTCCAGGAGGCCTCTTGTCTAAACCCATGCAAATCACGAGTTCCAAATTCACAAAGACATGTAAGTGTCCCACTAACTGATTTAAGTTGCAGGTTTTTACACATTCTTACAAAACTGCAATTTACAACTTTGGCTGCTATTAAGCTGTAGCCTATCTAGCCACTGATTTACACAGTCCCCAGTGCCTCCCATTTATGTACCAGACTTTTCACTGACATTTTTTCACTAGCTACCTTTTTAAAAGGTTATCTTTGACAGCCTAACATACAAAGACTCGACAAGCACTGAGGACAATGCAAGAAAGAGGACAGGTAAGCAAAGCATACCAGCAAGACAGAAGCAGTTAGCAATTCGATCCAGGTGGCCAGCCATGGACCAGCAGCCTAACTTGTAAAATGGGGTTCAATCAGCAATACTTAAGCAGCTCAAAGGCATGAACGTTGGAGGAAAAGGGGAAAAAGAAAAAAAGAAACAATCCAAACCACAGGAAGGTCTGTGTAAACCTTGGATAGATTACCTGGATTTGTGTATTAATCAAGGCCATCTTTTCTGGGACCCCTCTGCTGCAGAGTATAAACTCATATCAAGGTATAAGGGAGAGACTATATTCTCTCTCAGTATGGCAGTCCTACTTACCCAGCACTAGTATACTCTTCACTCTAATTCTGCAGAGCCAGCTTGCCTGTTCCTGTACCACCACACCTGTGGGGCTCCAGCACCTTGCTAATCCATACACAGCCAAGGCAAGGGCAAACTCCTTGAGTCCACATGGAACTACTACAGCAAGGCTTTCCCTTACCTACACCAGTGTGAGTATAAAAGCCGTAAGATTTAATATTCAAGATCTTGCAGACCTTATAAGAAAAAAAATGAAGAATAAATTGTACTTTGAGGATGCTAACATACAGATAAATTACTCACAAGTCAATATATATAAAAATATAATTTCATAGCTGTCTAATTTGTGCAGTTCATGGCATCCCACTACTGCCAAGACCAGAACTCATGTCACAAGTCAATATGCTAGTACGGGCACAGGATGGGACCCCAGCAGACCAGTCTAGGTCACTCAACATGCCAGAAGCACACATCGGGACCACAGATAGCACAGATACTGCTTTTAAGGTATCCCTTCTAGTAACAAAGATGCTATGTACAGAGCTTGCCTGCTTAATCGTGGCATCCAGATGATTCCAGAACTGCAGTGCATACATCTGATGACCAGTCTGTTTCCCAGTAAGTGACCATTTTATAATTTACCTCTCATAATACAAGGGAAGTTTGGACAGGTAACAACTTTCTTCTAACACAGTGGACATGGAGCACAGAAAAAGTAATGCTTTACAAATAGGATTTCATCTACTCATTTCATTCAAAATCTATAGTCCAAAGGAAGCTGTAGACAAAAAAAGGGGCCTTCAAAAGAGCTAAAGTTTAAATGCTTTGCAAGAGGCCAATAGCGTCAGAATTTTCAATGCCCCCTCAAAGATAGGCCTCAGAACACCTAATTGAAATTCACGGGTTTGCATACAAGGAGATACATACATCTGTGTACGTACACACATGTATACCTGAATTTTGCGCGAATTCACGCACACATATGTATATACGCATGCCAAACCTTTAAGTGCAGGCGTTACAGAGCAGACCCACTGAGGGCCATGTACTCATGGCCAACAGAGCACAACCCCCAGCAGCTACACAGAGCAGAGCGGCCCGGCCCGCCAAGCCCGGGTACCAACTGGCTCTAGAGCCGGTGGCTCGGGGAAAAGCAGGGCTTCCGTGCCCGTGCGCCCCGCCATGTCCCTCCCGCCCTGGCTGTTGGCCCAACAGGCTAGACTGGGCTGGGCCGGGCCGGAGCGGAGGGGGGGGCGGGGTCACGGAGTGGGTGGGCACCAGCAGCCACCGGAGCCGTGGGGGCGGGACCGCTCTGTCCCCGGGGACAGCACGCCGGGCGCTAAGAAAACCGCCGTAGCAACCCCGTCAGAGGCGCTACCCTGCGGGCGGCCGACGTACCTGAACTGTCCCCCTCTTCGGACACAGACGAGCTTTCGGTCTCCTCCTCCTCCGAGCTGCTGCCCTCATTCTCTCCATAGTCGACCTCCATCTCATCGTGGTTGTTCTCCTTTTTCTCCCTAGAATGGACCGGCATCGTCCCCGTCGCTGCCGCCGAACCTCGGGACAGCCCTTCCCGCCGTGGCACCGCCGCTGCCTCCGGCCCCTCCGCCCCACTCCTCCCCGCCTGCGTAGCCTGCCCCGCCCGGCGCCCCACAAGCCCTCTCATTGGCCGAGCGCCCTCATCAGGCTACGTGTGCCTGCGCGCGGGGCATTCTGGGAGTTGTCGTCCGCGGGGAGCGCCGCAGGGACGGTGGGTGCGCCGCTCCGCGGCTGTGGGGGACTGTGGAGGACCGGCGGGGAGCAAGGGCTTCAAGCGCCCCCTTCCGCGTCCGACGGTATTCATGGCACTGCTCGTCACTGAGGGGTTCCATGGCGGTCAGGAAGAGTTAGGAGCGGTCACACCTGCCCGCGTTTACTCTAGGTGCCCTGGGCCGGGGAGTAGGCCTGCGGGATTCGACTGTTGCCGTTCCCTGCGGGAGCAGCGCAAAGAGGACGCGGGGCCTCACGTCTCCCCGCGTCGCCCGCCTGGCAACCTCGCATCCACACTGCTGTCCAGGACCTTTTTCAACCTGGCAAGGCATCCTTTGCTGGTCGCTACCTGCCTCTCACCTTTCCCTAGGGGCTTCAGAAGGAAAAGGGCCCATGAATAGCCACCTCCCCAACACAACGTATTTTGTCCCCAGTTTCACATTCCATGATGTGCTTTACATTAGATTTAACTTGGTCCCTTAAAGCCGTCAGCAACCACAGAGTGTGGCCATGAGAAGGGACTAAACAGATACACTGCAATTTGTGCAGAGTTGGGAAAGGCCTTTGAGTGACAATAGTTTCCTGTTGCCAATTGCCATTCATTGTGCGATGTGAGATGTACTCAATACAAACGATGCTTGCTGAAGTAAGCTGTCCCAACTATCCCCTTGATATGAGAGGTTCATTTTGGGACACACATCCAGGAAAGTCTGACAGGGATTCCCAAGAGTCATGAAATATGCAGATGGTTGTGGCCTGCACGTACACATGGGCAGTACGTTTGCGGCAAAGGCAAACACAGTTGTAGAGCATAGGCTCACTTCTGAAGTCTGGGCCAGGTGAAGGAGCAGTAGAGAACCATTGTGTTAACTCAGTGATGTGATATGGTGCTCCAGGAAAGTCAAGGCTGCATTTTCCTGGTAGTAGCAGTTTTTCATGTTGATTGAGCCAGATGTAGGCACTCTCAGCAGTCAGGAAGAATGTCATGCAGGTTATATCGTGAAGCAGTTAGTAACTTCTGAACTTCACCTATGGACTTCTACCTCCTTGGGGACAGCTGCCACCTCACCCACATTCACCATCACTGTAAGTCACTTCTATTCTCCCACATCTCTATATTCAAAGCTGATTTCCCTGTATCTCCCCTCAGAGGAGTGCATGTAGATGTGCCACCTCATCACCAAGAAACAAATATTAGAGAAAATCACGCCCCTCCTGTCCTTCACTGTGCAAACTGTGTTTCTGTTGACTCTGGCTTTGCAGCCATCTGGGGACTCAGCAGAACTGGCATGCTTTCTCCACACCTATCGTAAAAGTTGTAATTTTAAGTATATGATAGGAAACTCCTAAGATTCCTAAAACAACTGTAGGCAGCTGCAGTTGCTGAAGACGTGTTTCTTTACTCCGCCTCCACTTCCCCCTAGCGCGCTACCGAGCCTCTTCTTCACGTACCCTCTAAAGTCCCCAGCACCGCACGGCGGTACCGAGGAAAGCGGCGCCAGGCTTTGCGCGGATGGCGGCGCATGCTCCGCGGGGTGCGGGGGCGGTCGGATTGCAGCGGGGCAGCGGTGGAGGGAGGTGTGTAGCTCGGCCCGAGGGGGCTGGCGTGGGCATTTGTAAATGTCTCCGGTTATTTACTGGAGCAGCAGCAACTGGAGTGGTCCTCTAGTTCTTCCCGGTACAGAACAAACTTGCAGGACCCCAAAATTTGGCTGAGCGCTGGTTCATGTAGTTTAAAAAACTTAGGTGGTTACCGAGGAGCCTTTATTCCTGTATTCCTTTGAGCTAGTGTGGCGAAGGTTAAAAGTGAGATCTGATATATAAATGGCTGGAAGGATTTAGGAGAAGGCCTGAAAAAAAGAGCTGGGGACAACCCCAGAGAAAACCAGTGAACTTCACAAACTGGCTTGGAAATGTCTCTTAAGAGATTCATAGAGGTTTGATGAAAAGAAACAAGATTGTCCAACAATCCCAGATTCAAGTGTTGCATTTTGGACTAGTAAGATAAAAAGACTCAAAATCAAGTATTCTGGACTAGAGAAAGCTAATGAAAACGATTGAAGGGAAAGGAATGAAAGGAAATCAGAAAACCTTTGGCCTATTTTTAATTTCCCATTTAAACGATTGGAACTATGTCTAAGGGAGCTAAAAATAAGCCCTAGAAGCAAATCCAATGCCACAGTGGATATCAGCAACCAGGATGGGGAATTGAGGCACCATTATTTTTTTAGTAATACACAATTTTGCATGCTGCTTCTGGCTGTAGCCAGGAGAGGGAAGGATTACTCAGCTAAAGCAATGCGAACTTTTACTGTTTGTATTTTTTTAAAAAAAACAAAACCAAAAAAACAAAAACAAAAAAAAACCAAAAAAAACCCAAGCCAAAAACCCACTGCTTGAAGATACTCTGACTCTTCAAATGGAGTGCTAGAAAAGCTGAAAGAAAAGGGTATTTCCAGGAGCTATATATGGTGGTACAATGCTAATGGCAGCTTTTGTTTCAAGAAATGTTAATTTAATCATATCACCTATAAACTCTTAACATAAACAGTAGCAACACTTATCCTAATCAGCTGTTTAGAGCCAGATATGTACTCGAAGGAGAGGGGAAAGAAGAAATTGACTGGCTTACTAGATGACTTGTAAGGATTTGTGTCTTCCTGTGTACACCTAACAGCTAGGAATCCAGTCAGATACCGGAGGATCAGTCTGTCAATTGACCATTTTATCAAGATAAGTGAAAGGAAGCATTAGGTGCTTACAAAGATACGATTTTTTTTCCTGAATCATGCACTTTGCCAAACAGCAATTAAGTAGGAGGTAGTTGTCATTGTCCTTGTGGAAGCAGAACTGTAATTTTACAGCTAATTTGTTGAATGGAGACAGTGAGTGGAACTTGGATCACTCTAGAATTTGAAAAGGAGTTCCTAGATTTCTGATTATCACTCTTATCGTCAGCTTTTGTTGTAGTGAATAACCATATAGTAACTGAAATTTCTGAACAAGAAAATTGTAAAGAAAGGAGACAAAGATATACAACGTGAGTCAGTAAGATGCAGGTATAGACGGAAAAGCAGGAATGAAAGACCTTTTACTGTGTTTGATCTAATACAATGCACTACATCTTAATGATTTTGAAATATCTTATTATGAGTTTCTCCATTTTTAAATACATAGCTGGTCTTTGACTGGTAATCACAAGTTTGATTGTGGGGAGTGATGTCCTGCAAAGGGGACAGAACATCAACATATTATCCAGGTCTATCAGTATCACACAATGTTAGGGGCTGGAAGGGACCTCAAAAGATCATCCAGTCCAACCCCCCTGCCAGAGCACCTATACCAGATCACACAGGAATGCATCCAGGTAAGTTTTTAATATCTTCAGAGAGGAAGACTCCACAACTCCCCTGGGCAGCCTGTTCCAGTGTTCTATCACCCTCGCAGTAAAAAATTCCTCCTTGTGTTTACATGAAACTTCCTATGCCTCAACTTCCACCCACTGCCCCTTGTCCTGTCATTTGGCATCACCAAGAAGAGCCTGGTGCCATCCTTCTGGCACTCACTCTTTACATATTTATAAACATGAATGAGGTCACCCCTCAGTCTCCTTTAAGCTAACGAGTCCCAGCTCTCTCAGTCTCTCCTTGTAAAAGAGATATTCCATTCCCTTAATCATCTTTGTGGCTATGTGCTGGACTCTCTCAAGCAGTATGTGTTATTAACAATGAAAGAAGAAGTCTATCTAGAAGATGCATGCAAGGTTTTAGTCAGTTCTTGTGCCTCGTGTAGTATGGGTTTAGAAAGAAATGGTAGCATTGGAGTATTGTGAACTTTGGCAAAGAAACTATGTCACTTAAAATAATTTTTATCCAGTATCACAAAGAAATTACATATACTCCAGCAAATGTATCCAGCACTGGGTACTCTGAGGACTAGAGAAAAGTCTGTGTCACTCCAGTTTTCAAGAAGTGGCAAGAACAAGGACCCAGGAAACTACAGGCCAGTCGACTTCACCTTCAACTCTGGAAAGCTGATGGAACAGCTCATTCTGAATGTCATCTCTAAGCATGTGGAGGAAAAGAAGGTTATCGGGAGTGCTCACCATGTATTCACCAAGGGGAAATCGGCTTGACCAATCCGATAGCCTTCTATCATGGTATGATTCACTGGGTAGATGAAGGGAGAGCAGATGAGCATGGATGTTGTCTGCATCGACTTCAACGAGGCTTTTAATACCTTTTTCACTAACGTACTTGTAGGGAAGCTTAGGAAATGTGGGTTAGATGAGTGGACATAGAGGTGGATTAAGAAGAGGCTGAATGACATTGCTCAGAGGGTTGTGATCAGCAGCACAGAGTCTAGTTGGAGGCCTATAGCTAGTGGTGTTCCCCAGGGATCAATACCGTGTCCAGTTGACGTGCTAATATGAATTAAGTATTATTATTAATATCCAGTGGAAAATATTGATAAACTATGATAAATATTCATTAATATTAAATCTCAGCAGAAAATTTATTTATAGAGTTAGAATGCATGGTTGTGGGTATGTACATAGGGAGCAGGCAATTTAAACAGCTAAGCAAAACTTGCAAAATACAAACATTAATTTGAGCTTTTGGAGATTCTTGTGATGCAATATGATACTTGCCCTTTAGGGGGACTCGAGAGGCTCCTGCCTGCCGAAGCAAAAGGCACAATAGAACCCAAGCAAAAGAGCTTTAATTACAAAAAGTTTTTTAGAATATTTACTCATGAACTAGTATCTCTGGATTTGCAGGACCGTATTATAGTCCCAGGCAGTACTCAAAACACTTGGAGGGGTGGTGTTGGTGGTATGATACCCACTGGAGGCTTTTGGAGTTTTCCCAGGACTCTCACAGGGTGCTGGTACTGGCAAGGTCTCTGACCTGATCTTGGTCCCTTTTTGGGCAGACAGTGACCTTTCCAGGGCTTTGGACTTGGCACAGCAGTTTGCAGGTATGCAGGCAAAGACGATCTCTTGCTGGTGGCAGTAACCTGCTCTCTCTCACCACACAAAATGCAGTGAGGTCTCTTGGGGAGTTTGTGGCTCTCCTGGTCCTATCCCTTCTGGGTAAATCCCTTCTGCATGGTCCAGGCTGTCATTACCTGCTGGCGGGGTTTTTCACTCTAAGGTTGGCTGATTTGGGCAGCTTTTGGCAATGATTCTTTCCTACTGTGTGAAGGCACTTATTGCCTCTCCCTGGTAAACTGAGGCATGACAAAGTTTCCAGGTAGACAAGTTTGAATCATCAAAGCTTGTTACTACACAGCAAAGCTGGTTTGACACATGGCAGCATGGCAAGGCAACACAGCATGGTGAAGTGAGTTGAGGCAGAGCATGTTGTTTACAACTTCACTCCTATTTATCAATTGCCTGAGTCTGATGGCTCCGTTTGACCACAGAGATTCACCAATCAGTGGGGTACTTGGACAAAACTAACCATATTAGGTGAAGCCAGGGGCTTGCTTTACCCATATTTGAAAAAACACAGGCCATGCATAAACAAGTGTATGCATTTTGTTTACCACAAGAGCAGACTCAGTGGCTCCAAGCATTTTGTTCTTTTTCTGTGGTGCTCCCCACTCCAACAGAGGGGAAAGTGGGAGTGAGAGATCATGGCTGGGCAAGCCAGGACACATATCAGGCCTATTTTGGCCTTGTGGGACACCAGTCTTGTTCAACATCTTCATCAATGACCTGAATGAAGAGAGTGTACCCTCAGCAAGTCTGCTGATGATACAAAACTAGGAGAAGAGGCTGGAAGGCTGTGCTGCTATTCAGAGAGACCTGAACAGGCTGGAGATCTGGGCAGGGAGGAACCCAATGAAGTTCATCAAGGGCAAGTGTAGAATCCTGCACCTAGGGAGGAATAATCCCACGCACCATTAAAGGGTAGAGGTTGAGCTGCTGGAAAGTAGCTCTGTGGAGAAGGACTTGGGAATCCTGGTGTACAGTAAATTAACCATGAACCAGGAGTGTACCCTTGTGGACAGGAAGGCAAATGGTATCCTAGGGTGCATTAAGAAGAGTGTAGCCAGTAGGTTGAAGTGAGTTCTTCTCCCCCTCTACTCTGCCCTATCAAGGACACATCTGGAGTATTGTGTCCAGTTCTAGGCTCCCTATTCCAAGAGAGACAATGAGCTACTTGAGAGAATAAAGCAAAAGGCTATGCAGATGATGAGGGGGGACTGGAGCATTTTATAAGAAAAGGCTGAGAGACCTGGGGTTGTTTAGCCTGGAAAAGAGAAGACAGAGAGGGAATCCTATCAATACATATAAATGGACTTGATTATCTTAGAAGTCTTTTCCAACTGAAACAATTCAATGGTTCTATGATAAATTAGAAAGGGTAAGTGTCAAGACAATGGGCCCAGATTATTTTCCACGGTGCCCAGTGTCAGGACAAGGGGCAACAGGCACAAACTGCAACAGAGGAAGCTCCATCTGAACACGAGTTAAATCTTCTTTGCTGTCAGGGTGCCAGAGCCCTGGACCAGGCTGCCCAGAGGTGCTGTGGAGTCTTCTTCTGTGGAGATATTGAAAACTTGCTTGGACATGATCTGGTGCAACCTGCTCTAGGTGAAACTGCTTTAGCAGGAGTGTTGAACCATATGATCCCCAGAGGTCCCTTCCATTCTGTGATTCTGTAATTTCTGCAGTATTAGGAGGTGGTTCACAAAAAAACTGTAAAGATTGTTTTCCTTCAGGACAAGGTCAGCAGCAAATTAATGCAACAGTTGTGGTGTGCAAACTGCTAGCTTTGTTTGAAAGCTGTTTGGTCATGTTTCTCCTTCAGCTAGGCAAAATACTCTGGTATAGGCTGCAAATAGTGTAAAGCTTAAAACTACTAATCAGAATAAACTTGAAGAGATATGACTTATTTCTAAAGGACCCTGCTTATTCCCACAGGTGAGATAAGGGGAGAGATTTGGGGCAAAATATTTCCTTTGATAAAAAGAAAATAATTGTGCAAAATTGGTTCTCCTCTAGAGGCTGGTAAACATGCAGTTTCTGCAGGGCTCTTCTCTTCTGGAAGTGGGTTTGTTGACATTACAAAAGTATTTCATAAGTTGGGGAAGAAAAAGAAATGTCTCAGTGGTTGAGAAATGGTGTTTGAGCACTTCCAGTTAAAAAAGAAATGGTAACTGCCACTGTATCAGTAAAACTTTCATATCAGATATGCGAGCTAGTGCTTACCTTAGAACTCAAACATTGTGGAGGTGACTCTCTTGCACTGGACAATAATTAGTAATGGCTACATAACTTGAAAATAGCTTTCATGTGTATGAAAGTTTCTCATGCTGATAGGCCTTCTGTTCTTTGAGCATAGCTGACATAGCCATAGCGTGTTAAGATAACAAAGCTTAGGTAATGATTGTTGAGTTGATTTTGTTTTGGGTTTGTTTTTTTTTTTTTTTCACTTGCACTCTCTCTCCTACTTTTGAAGCCATTGTCTAATTTAGATCTACTTTTATATGAGAGCATAAATATACCAAGTTTCTATGTGTTTTGTGGAATGGCATCTAGAGCAAAGAACCCCTATTAATGTCCCACAGAATGGAATCTTGGAACTTTTTACCCTTCTGTGCTGGTTTGAGGCTAATTGGAATATTTTAATGAAAAAAATAGATTATAGGCTGTGAAAAGAAAACAATGGTGATGTCTACTTCACTCATAGGCTTGCTGAGATGTATAAAAACGACAACACAAATATAGATAAGGTAGAGAGTCTCTCTCTCTCTCTCTGGGAGCTGATGTGTCTGCTGGCCTTTCTGCTGTGTAACCTAACTGATCATTCTGCTTCTAACCCCCCATGATGATCCTCCAAACTCACCTTGCACGTAAGGCAGACCCTGGGGTAAGGTAGAGGGGTGGAAAGAAGGTGGAAATGTGGTTGGGAGCCCCTTCTGGGGACTGATTTCTGAGAGGGTATTGTGTTTCTGTATTACCTTTAACTTGTATGTTTCTGTATATTTCTGTAAATATTTGTGTATATTGTGTATATATCTGCTTTTATATTGTGCTAAGCTGTAAATATAGCTTCATTCCTTAACTTCCAGCAGGCTGAGTCTAGTCTGGGTGATTTTCATGGCGGGGGGAAGGGGCAGGCAACTCCAGACCATCACACCTTCCAAGGGACAGCAGTCAGTTCACTGAATTGTTTAAAATGCATTGTTAAGATTTAACTGTAGTCAGGCCTCATTCTCATCTCAAAGAGGTAGGGGAGGACTAATCGAAGGAAGGATTGTGGTTGTAGAAGGAGGTGACTCATGGCATTCAGTGGCTAGAGTACAAATTTAGAGGAAATCTAGCTTCATTAATCCTGTTGCTTATGGAAAAAATAGTCAAGCTTGAGATCTTTGGTGGTTGGAAAGACTGCAGTGTTCTGAGTTTGTAATAGATGTTCATGAAAAGGTATTAATGCTGATACACTGCTTAAAAAAGAAAGCAATAAAGCAAGGTTGTTCAGGAGAGAAAAGGCTTATGAAGAGCTCTTTCCCTTAATTACAGAAGCATACAGATTCCTGGTTTCACCTATGAGATACAGAATTCTGCAGATGAAATGGGAATTTGTACATTTTTGCACAGGAACAGGATTTTGCCAAAGGAATGGATAGCTGTTCCATTATTCCCACATTAGAAATATCTTTCAGTATTCTGATACTTGACTGCTTAAGTCAAAGTGCCCAACATCTCCAGTATCAGTAAGTTACAGTCGAGTACAAAATCCTGGGTTTGACTATTCAAACCTTAGCTATCTAGGTTTGAGGATTTTTTTCCCCCCAAATTAAATAGCTATCAATTAAGTTAACAAAAAAATTTCTAACTCAAGATGGTTCCCAAACAGGAATACTGTAGCATAAGCAAAGCCATATACCCAGAGGATTACAACATGCCATCGTAATGCTCAGGGTGCAATTTAAAGAGGCTTCTTTCTCAAAAGCAAGACAACGCCCTCACCTAGAAACTGTGGAAGGTAGTATAGAAAAGTGGAACTAGGAGTACTTAGAGAAAAGCCTCAAAGCAAGTCAACTGTTGAGCTAAATGTGAAGACAAAAGCAGCAGTGGAACACTTTAAAAAATCTTATAAATGTATTGTTTTCTCATGAAGGACTATGCGGGTAAATAGCTCTTCAGTAGAATATAAGCATGCACCTCTGAGGGATCAGGTTTAAGACTCATGCTACCTACCTGAGAGAAGATAAATACTTGATGAAATCCTGAGTAATTTTCACTCACTTTTAAGCATGTACCTTAATATGGTGTAAACATTTGTAAAGCAGGAGTTCCAGAAACTTCAATTTCTGGAAGTGAAGGCAAGAATCTAAAACATAGTGTATCCATTTGAAATATAAAATGTTGAACGAGGCGAGAATTGAAGAGCTTGTGCTCTTTTTAATATATATAAAACCTCTTTTTCTTTTTTGTTTTTTCTTAAGTACTTGGCAACAGATTAATTCTTTGGAAATCATAAATCCTAAGATGAATTGTGAGATGTTATTTGATGGTATGAATGTGACCCAGTTGCCTCCACTACTTTTGAGTGCCCTATAGATCCCTATAAAAAGAGTTTAAAGAAGCAGGGAGGAGGGGAAGTTCTGCAGCACTTGTCTACATGACTCCTTTAAAAATTCAGTTCAACCTGCTTATGGAGGTCCCCTCATGGCTAGAAAAAAATATTTGAACAGTTCTTTCTTTAAAGTGGAAACGCAAAGAAGTGGGTACAGTAATAGCTGCCCGGAATGCAGCAGAACCTAACCCCTCCCTAGCTAATCCTGCTACTTTCTAACCTTGTCCTCCATGCACAAAGACATCGAAGTCACATGCTTCAAAGTCAGGCCTTGGCAAGAGCAGGGCTTTCCCTGTGCATAGAACATGTCCCTCCTGACTAGTGTGCTCTACACAAGGAGATTCGCCATAGAAGCCATTATTATCTCAGTCAACAACACTCCCTCCTGCCATTTAATATTTTGGTGATGTCTTAACTCTGTTTATTATTTCTAAACTCTCTTGAGTCAAAGACTTAAAAATTATCAGGAAAGCAAGCAAATTCTTCAAAAAAGAAAACATATTTTAAAAAGATTGTCAACATACGAAAATATGCTTGGAATTAATGAAATTTAAAAAACAAAGTGAATCAATGGATCTTTGCCAGATTTTAGAGTGTTAAAATATACTGCATTATGTGAAATTATTGCAATACTACCTATTTTCTAACATTGTTGATCTTCTTATTTTCAAAGATGGTGGAATATGAGATGTTCTGGGGCAGACCACATAGGCAGGCAGATGACACTGACTCCTTCACTGATGCCCTGCTGACTGAATCCCACTGGCCTTATGCTGATAACGTTAACTGTTATTGGTCACGCATCTGAATATTTGGGTTATGTTATAGGTATGAAAATACTGACAACCCTTAAAATTTTCTAATAAGTCTCAAACAGTTAAATATTGCCAATATTACAAATTCCAGCTTTTGTAATCAAACTCTTAGCTCAGGGAAATGGACCTCCTCAATGCAAAACTGAGCACCAGGAACTATTTAAAACCATCCAAGCAAACAGACACTGGAAATAATGATCCTTACATGATACAACAGCAGATGTCTAACAAAAAGTCCAAGAACTCTCTATGTTGTAACTGTAAACTAATGTCAGATTTTAGGGGAAACTTTGGGCTTTTTCCATGTTCCTAATTCATCCCTCAGCAGCAGACATTACATGGCATCTCGTGGTTTTCACTATCTCTTTTGCAGGCCTCCCTGGTGAGGTGCATGCAACTGGGACAAATGCAGTCTCTTGAGCCTGTTCCTGGCTTTGCTGTAGGAGCAGTGTGGTCATGACCATTCTAGCGAACACAGAAGAAACAAGGAGGCCTCAGACCATCACACCTGGACCCAGCCACTCCTGATGGTCCAGTCTCAATGCCAGCACTGCTGCCAGAAGCGTGGGCAGTGAAACTGGGAAGAAGTAACTCTGGGTAGCAGCTCGCGGAGAGGAGTTGCAGCACCGGTGTGGAAAGAGGAACTACAAGATGAGACACATTGTTGCCAGTTGCACAACTGAGGGTTGAGTAAAGGCTTGGAGTCACTGCCGTGGTGAATACAATCCCTGCCTGGATTTTATTTCCTTGTTATACATGGGATTCCCTCCTTACCTCACAACACCTCAGTGTTGCTGTATAGTCAGAAGTAGCAGTGCGATAGGATAACTTTATCTTGTACTTATAAACAGCTGGAAAAAAGTTTCCTGTACCAGTTGCTGTGGCCTAGTTGTACAGAGGGTCCTGCAGAGAGCTCCTGGATTGCCCTGCTCCCATGCCAGCTCTCTATCCTCAGGCCAGGAGGCCCTTGAAAGGCCAGGACAGGCGGGCATCCCCGCCGGCGCGCTGCCTCGCCCAGGCTTGAGGGAGGAGCCGCGGTCCGTCCGCACGCCGCGCCTCGGAGGTGCGCTGGGGAGGGCCGCCCGTGACGTAACGGCGCGGTTGCCATAGTGACGTCTGGGGTCGCACCTGACGGCTGTCGTGAAGCAGCGGGAGGAGAACGAGGGAAGGAGGAAGGGGGAGTCTAGGCCCGGCCTGGCCCGGCCCCCCCGACCCCCGGGTCTGCGGGGAGTTAGCTGCGCGCCGCGCCCCTCCACCCGCGCCGAGTCGGAGTCAGGAGGAGGCAGCGGCGGCAGCGCTGCCGCCCCTGGCTATGTAGGGGCCTCGGAGCGGGCGGAGCCGGAGGCCGCTGTCCGCCTCAGGAACACGGCGGCGGGGCCAGGCCCGGCGGGATGTTCTCCAAGAAGCCGCACGGGGACGTGCGGAAGTCCACGCAGAAGGTGCTGGACACCCGCAAGGACCCTCTCACCCGTCTCAAGCACCTGCGCGTCCTCATCGGTGAGGCAGCTGGAAGGGAGGGAGGGAGGGAGGGAGCGGATCAGCGGGGGTCCACTGCTCGGGGGCCGTAGGGGCGCCGGCCCTGAGTTCCGGCGTAGAAAGGACCGGGAACTTAGAGGGGCAGGCTGGGCGCCCGGGCCGGAGGTGGACTCGGGGCACTGCTCCGGCGAGAGACTCTACTCGGCCTAGCCTCACCTCAGCACGGCTGCCAGAGAGAGGGCCCCGTGCCCAGCATCGCTGGGCGGGCGGCGGCGAGGCTTCAGCTGTGCGCGGGGGGGCCGCAGGACCTGGCGGACACAGCGGTAGATGCTTTGCTCGCCGCGCTAACACTGAAACATGTATATTACCTCCGCGTTTGAAGGCGGAATTCATTTGGCAACTGTGAATGGAGGCAAAAAAGGTGGTATGCTCCCCTGCGAATTATTCTTCAAAGCTATATAAATACTGCTAAATCGGTAGGCTTGTTTATAAGTGATTGGTAAACGCTAATCATGTCTGTGACTCCCTAGTCAATCACCCCTAATGCACGTCTGTTCGTGTGTGTTTTCAAGATAAAAGCTACAACCAGTGATTACCGGAGTAGATGTAGATGAGCGTTCATACAGCTATCTGAAAACACTTTTGTTTTGCCATTTGGTCAAGGAAGGAACATAAACACTAAAGTACTGCTGCAGTTCCGTGTGACCAGCTGTTTAACCTAAACCGTAAATGAAAAATTATGATTATATGGAATAATTGCCTAATGAAAAAAAAGGTGGAAAAGCCCCAGAGTTAACCATTGAAAAATACCTGTTACTTGTGTGGTCTTGTAAAAATCTAAGTCACTGTCATCAAGCTGTCCTTGAAAGAAAGAGTTTGCTCTGGAGCATCTTTTTGGGCCTTCAGTTTTGTAAGTGCATGGGTTGCTTCTAACAGTTTATCAGCACGTGAGCAGGGCTCACATTGCTCAAGGGCAACTGGATCCCGTATTTAGCACAGAGTACTGAATAGATTATTTTGGGTTGTGCTCACAGTCTGTAGGTATTTAAGTACCTTGTCTTCCAAAGCTGCATTCTTTCTGTTCAAAGGAAAATGGTTATTGCTGTCTTTTTTTCTTTCATATTGGTGTTTAAAGAAACAAATGTTCAGTTATGGTAACATCTGCTGCTAAATGACTTATTTTCTGCAACATAATTATTCGGGGTTTTGAAATAGTTAAGTGGCTAGCTAGTCAAGACACTTCAGTAGTCCAATATATCCTCTTCCCTCATTCAAAATGTTATCATTCTTCCTAAGTAGCTGTTATGTTAGTTTATTTTTAGCTACTTCAACAATTGAAACTTAGGAGGAAAGAATGTTATGAAGAAACCTCTCTGAATTTAGGTTTCATGCTAAAATACGCTGAATGTTTTTAGTCTTGCTTTAGTCTGCGAAACAATCTGATTTTGATCTGCTCTGCTCTAGGTTTGGTATTTCTGTTACTCATCTTTTATTGACAAGATTTTCCTTCAGCTTTGTTAATATTTGGATGCATCCTGTGAGATGCAAGCCATGAGCTCTGTGTCAAGGAGACATTATCTAATCTGAGTTTTTTGCTTACTGGCTGCAGGATAGATGAAATCTGCTGGGGCATGCTTCCCTGTACTGGCTGTTCTCCTTTTCCCCCTGTACATGCATATGTCTCAGCTGTTGAAGCAGTTCCCACATATCCTTTCTCCAAGCTTGGGAGAATATAGTATGTGATTAAGTAGGGAAAGATGTAATGATACTTCAGGTTGTCTGACTTGGATGCATCTACAAGGTTTTGTCATTATGTTGAGATACATGAGGTACAGAATACATTCTTAGATAGATAAGATACAAAAAAAGTCTTTCTTGAGTGGGGCAGTAGGATATTTCTTGACATATTGTTGTAGTGCATGAGAAATATATGGCAGATTATGTGAAGTCTGTCTTCTGCTGTGATTACCTCCTTGCCTTATTCCTTACACTGTGGCCTTTCTTCTCCAATTGTTTCTTTGACTAGTCTGCAGATTTATAAAATAATGTGCCCACATAAGATAGAACTGCTGCCTGAGGTGCTTCGCATCCAGGCTCCATCCTGCAGTTCAAGCAGCATAGTGCTGTGTTTTCCTGTTTACCCATTTTCTTCAGTGACAACTCCCCAACATAATAGTAGGCACATTTCCATGTGAAATCACAGTTAAGCATCTTTAGGAATGAAAAATTGTCTTCTTTATTACTCTTGCTCCTTGCGGACCGGAGACTGAAAGACTATCCAGAAGGCAGTTGTCTGATGTGTCACATCCAGGGGAAAGAGGGAATTTTCTCTTATTCTTACAGTCCTTTCAGTAGGCCTGCAAAGTGTGTTGTCTAGAGTTGTTTTGGGTTTTTTTTTTGTGTGTACTTTTTAGTTACTAGTTCAGCAGTTGTAAACTGAAGTGTGGCCTGGATTCATGGTTGAGTTGAGGGGAGGAAAGGGAATACTAGTTCATTTTCTTTCTATCAAGGCATTCAAAGCAGCAGTTCTCCAGGAAGCTAAAATGGTAGAATAGTCGTGAAAATAGGTGAGTCCTTGTGAATTACAGGCTGCTGATCATCTATTAGCCAAAGATCTACTAGCACTTGGATCCTGCAAGGCTGTGGTTGCAAGTCAGGCACTCTCTAAAAATATTTAAGATACTATAATGTGGTTATTAATAAAGACTAGAAGAAACTCGACAATTTCAGGGAACCTAATAAAAAGCTAAGTGAAGAGATAGCACAAATACAGGTGGTGTTTATTTTTAACAAAAGTAGACTTCATTAGATGGAATTAAGTGCCTTTTATAAGATATCTTAGAATTCAGCGAGTTGTATCAGTTCAGAAAAAAAAAATCTTGTCATGGGTGACAACTTGGCTTAATTTAGTAAAAACTGCATATTAATCTGTATAAAGAATATAGAAAATTTTGTGTCTTCATTAAAACAGTGGTATACCATCACACCAAGTATCATTGCAGCTTTAGTAGTCTTCTTGCTGCAGTCAGTGTATAGAGGGTTTAGAGATGGAAATGACTCAGATGAAAGTAGAACGTTAGTGTGAAAAGATGCGGAAAGCTTCAGAATGCCTTTCTGTAGAGGTGCATAATGAAAAATGTGTAAACGTATGAAAAAGGCTAGGACATAAAGTCTGTTAAGGCCTACCAACTTTGAAAAGCTACAGTAAAATATATTTGGCTTGGAAAGTTCCTGAGTGCTAGGCTATCAGTTAGGGGCATTCTGGTGGAAATGTTTCGTTGTGCTGCTTTTTGTTATTGTTGTGGGGTTTTTTGGTTGGTGGGTTGGTTTTTTTGGGAGTTTGTTTTGTTTTTTTTGACTTCTTAAACTGTTTTGTAGTGAGGGTGGTGAGTCACTGCCACAGGTTGCCCAGGGAGGTTGTGGCTGCTCCCTCCCTGGGAGGGAGGCCAGGTTGGACGAGGCCTTGAGTGACCTCTACTAGTGGGAGGTGCCCCTGCCTATGGCAGGGGGTTGGAACTAGATGATTCTATAACTGCTCTTTGCCACTTCATTAGTTCTGTCTCTGTCTGATTCTCTGCAAATCTTCAGTATGCCTCTATTCAACCTTATTTTTGTGATTCAGGAACCAAGGAACATTCAGTGAAATTCAAATGACTAACTCAGAATTGATCGAATTGTGAAACCAAATATAATACCTGATCAATTTATGCATGTGCCAGGCATAAGATATTTTTAATAAAGGTTAAAGCCTTTAGGAGAACTCCCAAGTAGTAGTAAATATTATTGCTAAGAAATGCTAAAAAAAACCACCCAAAACATAGAGAGGTTGAAGTCTCATATCCTGGGAAATAGTAGTCTATGAGTGAAGGTGACCTGCTTTTTCTTGTTTTCCTGCTGCACATATTTTTCTTGAAACAGCTGGAACTATCTGATTCTTTGAGGTACAGTAGTTTCTTCCCCTAGGGAAGTGTTCATCCTCCCTGGTTGTTTTTTGTTCGTTTTGTTTGAAGTTTTTGTTTGTGAGCTTTGGTGTTTGTTTTGGAGGGGGGGTTTTGTTTATTTTGGGTTTTTGTTTGGGATTTTTTTGGTTGCTTGTGGTATTTTTATTGTTGCTTGGATTGTTGGTTGATTGGTTTGTTTTGGGGGATATGTTGTTTTTGCTTGCTTGCTTGGGTCTTTTTACTTCTTAGTTATGGGAAGTACCTTTTAAGTTCACACATTTCCCTCATGCTATCTTGGTCAGTACATGATCTTTTATCAAACTGTCACATTTCTGTACGCTAGAAAGGCTATAACAGTTTTGTTTACTGTGAGCTGTGCATGTATGCAGTGGTTGATGCATATCAACCTTGAGTGGGGACTGTGGAATGGGACTCCTTTAGGGCCTGTATGGCTGTGGCTCAGCATTGGCTCAGAAGGGAGGCCCTGCTCTAAGGAGAGCTGCCAGCTGCAGTCAGTGCAGGTGTGATCACTGAGACTTTCACTGCAGGTGCAAGTGGAGGCACATAGTGCACCTTATGAAATTAGGTATTGCCTGCAGCCTGAAGCCTGTGACTTTGCAGAAAATGGATGTTTTTAATAATTCCAGTGAATTAGCATCTAACTGCAGTTTTTAGGATCATTGTGGGGAAAGAACATAGAAGTAGTATTGCATCATTCTTATAATCAGAGTTGCACTTTTTGATCACATTACATCAGCAAAATGAAATTCCATGGTTTTAAAATTATGATTCTTAAAAAAAAAAAAATTTACAACTCTTTCAAGTATCAAATCATTCTTGATTTGTCCTTTTAGAATGGTGTTTTGGGAACTCTGTAAATAACTCAAGTGGCTAGATAGATGACCTTTCATAATGTCATACCTTATCAATACTGACTTACTGCATTGTTCTGATAGCAAACGTCGCTACCTGTTGAATTTGTAGTTTCAGTTAGAATTTATAAACCTATGTATATATATATACAAAAAATACTACACCATATAAATAATTATTTCTGCATAATCTTACTATGTGCAAGCAAGAGAATTGAATATACTTGATTTAAGATTTACTTTTGGGTCTGAATTCTTCAGAATTTTTTTTCCTTTTCCTGCCCCCCCATTCTTTCTTTTTCTATGGTGTAGAAGTTATAATCCAGAGTAAAGGAAAAAGGAGTATCTTATTTCTCATAAAGGGCTTTATTTGCTTTGGATATCTTAAAAATAAACTGTATGTAGGAGAGAGTGCTTGTAAAATGTAATGTGACGAGAACAGAGTATTTGCAATGTGGGGTTTTTTATTATGGCTATTTTTGGTGGCTGGTTAATGCTCGAAAACCTCATGGTGGTGATCTTTGAAAAGGAAAAATCAAGCTATACTGGAGAGAACAAGACAGGCTTCACTAGACATCCATTCTGCTATTGTTTAATATTAAACAATATATACTTAGACAGAGATTGCATTTGTTTAAAGAGATTTTAATTTAAGAAATCTATTTCACTGGCAGCAGGCCCTAATGCTTCAGCTGGATAGCATTCACTGGTGTTGCACATCAACAGCATCACTCATTACGATATCAATTACATACCATACTATAATAAATGAAAAATATTTTAAGGTCATTAAAGTAAGAGGCAAGTGAGAAGCTGCAGCATAACTAACTGCCTGGAATTTTCTTGGAGACAGCTGTTCCAGAATTTTCTGTGGATGTGCAAAGCAGTATTATTTTTGGCAAGAGTTTTAGATGATTTTTTTTTTTTTTTTTCTTTCTTGGTAATTCTAACTGCAGAGGACATGTCACTGCTGTAATTCATAGATTTTGCTGTGGGTTGTATGCAGTTTAAGAAAGTAAACTTGTCTTAACCCTGAAGCCATTCTGTTCTATTTTAGTCAGGAGAAAAGGGGGGAAAATTGCATTGCTTTAGGATTTTGGTTAATGTTACACTCGAATTGCAGAGAGCAGCAGTGGCAAGTGCTGCTGTCTTGCAATGGTAAGGGCTGGAGCCGGATTAAAGCCCCAGGCTAGACAACTGGATGACTTTGACCACTTTCATATTCATATGAATATGGTCTGTGTGAGTGTAGCTCGTGGCAGTTTCAGCCTGAAAATAAGTACATTACTAGGGAAGTGTTTCAAGTTGCTTAAATAAAAGCGTTAAGTTCTGGAACATGCTGGAGTTGTGGCAGCAGTTCTGGAATGTACCTGAGTTGTGGAAGCATTTCTTTCAAGTTTTTTTAACTCTTCTGAAGTCTGCAAGCAACCTGAAATAATTAGCTTGGAGAGCAGTCAGCTGCTTCTGCTCATTCCTGTGGAGCACTGGTGGTGAAATTTGTGGCAGTTTGTGTAGATGACATTCATTGGTGCTGTTAACTCGTTTATTCATTTGGGATTTAAAAAAATATTTTATTTTTCTTCTATATTTGTATCTAAACATGGCATTGGTCAGTTCAGACTTTGCCTGATGCAAAACAGAAGTCACTAAAAGAGTTATTGAAGCGTGTTCCTTTTTCAGTACCAAAACCATCAAAAATACTTCAACAAAATGACCTTTTAAAAAGGAGTGACTTTTTTTTTTTTTTTTTTTTTTTTTTTTTTTTT
>WBNM01036059.1:0-90240 GCA_013399055.1 Ramphastos sulfuratus | reverse complement strand
TTTTTTTTTTTAGTTTATAGCTGTTAGTGTTCTGAAACGGTAAGGGTTAATATAAAGGACTTGTTGAGTAGGTTTACATTTTGTAGCTCACTATTTGAAACATTGTGGCTTGTAATCAGGTCTCTCTCAATTTAACAGTCTGGTAACTACGCCAGAGCCAGCACTTAGTTCCGGAGGTTTTCCACTTAACCTTTCTAAAGGACATGCTTTTCTATTCCACTGTCCATAAGTAACAGAACCTCTGTACTGTTTTGCTCTAAAGCAGCTGTTATTTTTTTCAGCTTGAACGATTAAGAGTGGCTAAGTTCTACTGGACAATTTGGTTGTGTTAACTGAAATTGAGGGTGCTCAGAAACTTCTTGCTTTCAAACAGCAGCAGTTTGCTACGAGAATTGACACTGATCAGTCTATAGCAGGCCTCTGCTTTACAGAAATAGAACTGAAAGTCTGGCTGAATTCCAGGTCATTGTTTGCTGCAGTTGTCATTGTTACTTTATTTTTGGGTAAGGATGAGGGAAAGTGACTTAAAAGCCAGTAAATCTTGCAATCTAACAGCATAAGGTTTCCATTATACTATATGCTGGTATATATAGATAATCCATTCTAGTTCTGAAAGGCTTAAAGTCAAATGTAAAATTAACAACGCAGTCTGCGATGATGTCAAATGCTGATGCTAAATTTCTGCAACAATTTATGTGAACCAGTGAATGTTAATGTTCACTTCAGAAAAGTTAATATATGTCTAAGATCTGTATGGAGCTTCCTTTTGAAGTTTTTTGGTAGTTTACCTTTAAAGTTCTGTCCTGTACCAAAAGTACAAGTTTACTTGCTTTAATATTTTAGTAATCTAAATAGTATAGATCCATTTTCCTTTCTAACTCAACTGATTTATAAAGGCATAATAGTAATTTTGGATTAGTTTATGATAATTTGTAGAGTAATATGTAGAAAAAAACCCAAATTTGTGTATAAGTTAAAGCCTGTAGACATCCTCTTCCTTTAGAGGATTGAGGTGTTGTATGTGTAAATTTGGTAGCTTTACAGAATCTGGCTTGTGGAAATATACAGTAAAAATTTGTGTTGATTTTTCTGCTTCATGTTTTACATCTGGTGAAGAGTTTTTTTTTTTTTAAAGCTCTCTGAGATGGTACACTTGTAGTTTTAAGTATGATGTGCTACTGAAATAGTATCCTCCTTATAGTGTGTGATATTAAAGACTTAGATTTTTTTATTTAAACATTTTTGTGGATGCAAATTATTCCTGGTTAAATAGGAATGTGCCGATAATTGGGCCACAGTAAAAGCACTGGGGAAAATTGAGTTTACTCTCAAGCAGAGCTATGTGGCAGAACAATATTTTTTTTTTTCAAGTAAAGGAGAATCTTTTCTTCCTAAAATGATCTTTGTAGACACTGAAAAGATGTAAAAGAGTGTTATCTTTCAGAAAATTTTGAGCAATAACGTTCAAAAGAGTCCACCATTTAAAAAAATACATGAAAGTAAGCTCCTAAGAAGAGTTGGCCACTTGAAAGTGTAGGAAATTAGGTTCCTAAAAATACAGTCACATGTAAGCATGAAATTTGGTAGGTGGAATGGGATTTTGCTTAATTGTTGGTTGGTGGGTTTGTTTGTGGCCCTTGTCGTGGTTTTCTTGGGGTGGGTTGGTTTGTTGGTTGTGATTTTTTTTTTTTTTTAAATTTTTTTTATTTTGGTGGACTTTATTGTGTTTTATTGTTATGGGTTTTCATTGGTTTGGTTTTGGTGGTGTTGGTGTATTTTGTTGTTGTTTGTTTGTTCTTCTTTCCTACAGCTTCTTCTAGTCCTTCTTGGACTAGTCCATCTTCTTTGGTGAGACACTGGAACAGGTTGCCCAGGGAGGTTGTGGCTGCTCCCTGCCTGGAGGTGTTCAAGGCCAGGTTGGAGGAGGCCTTGAGTGACTTGTCCTAGTGGGAGGTGTCCCTGCCTATGGCAGGGGGTTGGAACTAGATGATCTTTGAGGTCCCTTCCACCCTTACCATTCTATGATTCTTTCTTACAGCTCCAATCTATAAAGTGGGGAACAGTAGAACTTCCAAAATTCAGTATATTTAACAGAAATACGAACTTCAGTTGATCTGGTACTTGAATGCTTTTGTAATGCAGGTCATGCAAATAGATTAGATAACTAATCTTCCACTTTTAGGTCTCTTCTCTATTTCATGCATCAAAGTAGAGCACAAATACACAAACCTGAATATGGTTTTTAAAACTTGAACCAAAAAAGGTAGCTTGCCTGATTAATTCTGAAACACAACAGAGCTGAAGCTCCCTTGAGAAAAATTTTATGTGAGGGGGAAAAAAAGGACAGAGCAGCTGTGTGGTGTCACTTTGTATCTAAAAGTAACTCTTTTCCTTTAAAAAAAAAAAAAATCCAGAAAGCACTACTGGACACACATTTAATGCAGAGATCACATTTATACCAATTTTTAACTTACAGAAAGTAAAGTAAAAACTGACAATCAAAGGTTAGTGTTTCTTACTTTTGTGAATCATGAAGAGAACTGCATTTTCTTGACAAACAGCTTCCATAAATGATGCTGGAAATTTTGATTTTAGTGCACTGTAACTATGCTTTGTATAGTAGAAGCTTTAGTGTTTACATTATTGAACTACAGTAATGTCCCATTTCCTCCTCTCCTATTCTGAAAAACTTTTCTAACTATTTTATATGGTGCCAGATCTATTTCTGAATCCTTGTGTCCTCTCAGTCTGGGCATAAGTACCAGGAACATAAGGAATACATTAATTTGTATTACATGAATTTGTAGTAAGAGAATACAAAGTTCTTTTGTTAAAAATAAATGTACTGTAAGTTAGGGAGGAAAGTCTGTTTCTGTGTCATCCAACTTCGTGTAAAAAGAAGGCTGTGTCCTTTTTCTTAAGGCAGAAAAGTTTAAGCAAATCCCTTCAAATTCCCAATTCAAGGCTCTGTGAAAAGGACATACATATGCTCCTTGTAGAGGAAGTTATATTGACCTCTGTGTGAAGCATTCATGATACTTTGGGAGAACACAGAGAAGAGACAGTGTTGGTTTAAGATGAGAAAATTGAATAGCTGTTATCTTTAGTTGATCACAAGGGTAAAGGTGAACTGAATGTTAGAGACATTATCATCAAGAAAAAAAAACCAAAACAGATCCTTAATTGAGAGCTGTAACAGCAGCTTACAGCTGGAATTTTTGATAGTAATCAAGGAGGGCAATAGTCTCTCTGTGCATGTATTAGTCACATGGATTGAGTTCATTATAGATGTGTCTGTGAAAAGGGATGATGTATGTATGTGGTCAAACTAGATAATTTCTAGATCAGACTCTTCTAGAGTCTACATTGTTATGCTCCAGGGTAGGGAGACACTGCAGAGAGACAGGACAGGTTAAATCGATGGGCTGAGGTCAACGTAATGAGGTTTAACAAGACCCAGTGCCAGGTCCTGCACTCTGGTGACAACAACCCCAAGCAATGCTACAGGCTTGGGGAAGAGTGGCTAGAAAGCAGCTCCATGGAAAAGGATCTGGGGGTGCTGGTGGACAGCTGGCTGAACATGAGCCATCAGTGTGCCCACCTGGCCTAGAATGCCAATGGCATTCTGGCTTGTATCAAAAACAGTGTGGCCAGCAGTAATAGGGAAGTGCTTGTGCCCCTGTACTCAGCACTGGCGAGGCCACAGCTTGAATACTGTGTCCATTTCTGGGGATCATGGTATAGGAAAGACATTGAGGTCCTGGAGCATGTGCAGAGAAGAACAAGGCTGATGAGTGATTTGGAGGGCACATGATAAGAGGAGCAGCTGAGGGAGCTGAGGTTGTTTAGCCTGGAGAAGAGAAGGCTCAAAGGAATCTTACTGCTCTCTACAACTACCTGGAGGTTGTAGAGAGGCTGGTGTTGGTTTCTTTTCCCAAATAACTAGCAATAGGATGAGAGAAAATGGGATTATAGTGTGCCAGAGGAGGTTTAATCTGGATATTAGAAAAAAACTCTTTACTGAGGGAGTAGTGAGGCATTGGAACAGACTGCTGGAGGTGATGGAGCTGCCATCCCTGGAGGTGCTCAAGAAGCATGTAGATGTGGCTTTTCAGGATATGGTTTAGTGGTCATGGTAGTTGGGTTACAGTTGGACTAGATGATTTTAAAGGTTGTCTTTTCCAACCTTACTGTTTCTATTAATTCTGTGCTGTATCTGCTTCCTCCCTCAACACTCCTTGCAATAACTGTCATCTTCAGACTTCTTGACTAATGCAAGGTTCCAGATTTCTGGGCCACCAGCTTGCTGAATGACTGTAGGTGTCATTCAGTGGATGAGCAGATACTGTTTTGCTTTAGATGGCAAACCTGTCATATACACATGTGGTTTCCCTCCCTTAGAAGGAAAGGTGTTTTTCAACATTAACAGAAATAGTTTGTGGGTTGTGGAAAAGTTGGTTTTTGGTTTTTTTGTTTGTTTTTGGTTGGGGGGTTTTTTTGTGTGTTTTTTTTTGGTTGGGTTTTTTTTTTTTTTTAAGATAATGCCAGGACAAAATTCCTTTAAATAAAAAGTTATGTTTTATTTTCTTCCAACTGAAGCAATGGAATTTATTGCAAGAATTTAGCAGTTGTTAACGCTTTGGTTTGAAATCCATCTTTTGATTGTGCTATCAAGTGTTACCTTAGGAATAAATCAGGGTGAAATGCAATTGCCAGAAAAGTTGCAAAGTCAAGGAATATTTTATTTTCATCCTACTCTTCCAAGCTATAAATGTGTTCTGAAGGTGTGCTTTTAGTGTTAATTGGGTTTTCATGTTAATAACATACGTCTGCCTACAAACTGTTGTGTTTAGTCTTTTAAGAATACATTTGGTTTGCCTTTTTTTGTCTGCTTCAGAGTTGACCCATGTGTGGGGAATGAGGGCCTTTTTCAGGAAATGAAACATTTTATGTGCCTGCAAAAAATGTTGTATTCCTGTGTGTTGATTGGCAGAGATTCTGTTTAACTGCTTCGGATCCCTTTAGTTTGGTCTTTTCTGCTCCTTTGCATCAAGCAAACAATTGCACTGCAATTGCCTTTGAACAGTTAAGTACATGGATTAAAAGATTATATTCTGCCACCCACTCCTCTCCAGAAACTCAGTCATTGCTGTCTTTTTTGTTTTAATACTCCTGAAAACCTTTGGATTTGCTTCCTACTTCTATTTTCTTGTCTGTGGTCTAGAACTCAGGGTTCTGCCTCATGAATGGAAGTGGTTGCAATAGTTATGCCTGTGCTTTGGTCATAAATCCATTTCTTGTGCGCTCGCCCTGACTGCCCAGTTTTGAAATGGATTTTTTTTCCCCCCTCCCTTTATCCTTACTTTACTGTTTCAGACTTCAGCATTCAACTGTTGGATCTGTATGTGGTGTAGCAGTTTCTCCAAAATTGGAGGAGGTTTGCTAATCCTGCAGATGGTCAGACACATGCTCACTGTTCTGGACCACTAAGTTGATTGCTAGCTAAGCCACCTTGCTCTAAGAGTTGCTCTTAGCTGTTAGTACAGTTCTGCCTTCTTTAAGGGTACTCTGGCTCCCCTGCACTGATCATGTAAGACTTTGGCAGAAAAATTAAATGTGTATTGGAAAAGTTTATAGCAAGATTTGTGATAAAATTACATTGAGAGTCCTCTAAGAGGCACACAATAAAATAGAACTGAAAATATACCGTGCTTTTGGGCATCCTTTCAATTGATTCTTTCTGTGCTTTATACTGTACCAGTTGTATATCCAGTCATGTGAGATGATAGATATTGATGCTGTTTTAAAAAGGGTAAAAAACAAAGATCCAATAAAGAATTAGAAGGGTACTTATGAAAGATATCTCTATAAAGAGAAATGATGGCTCTGTATATAGAACTGGTGAACAGTAAGTATAGAGTTCTGTTGTTTTTTATTCCTTACCTTTCTTCATGGTTTTAGGATTATTTTTTGTTTGTTTGTTTCAGATTTATATTCTGGAAGGGGGAGGAGTTTCTCTTTTTAAAATACTGTCTCTGTTCCTCTGCTTCCATACTGTCATTCTATCCAGCTAGTGTCTCTAGTCTCATGTAGTTAAATAGCAGGACAGGGAGTGTCTTCTGGTTCAGTGTGTACTAAGGTTTGAAAGACTTGATTAAAACAATCAATTTAAAATTAATCTAGATAAATTATAGATTTATTTAACTGAGGATTTGCACAAAGATCCTCTAGGGGGTTGTGAGAAGAGAGTCTGGAAACCTTCTAGAGTACACAAGAAAGGACATCCTTCTGTAGTCAGAGTGATGTTTCCACCTCAAAGGTCCCTGAGATCCCTGTTCCTGATCTCCTGAGACCACATTGCCAAAGGAATGTGAGGGACTGGGCCAGACTGGAAAGGAAAGTGCGTGTTGGATCTTGGAGGGAGTACAGAGACAGCAGTGGGAATCCAGTGCTGCTGTTTACTTCTTCCCAACCCCTCTCTCCAGAGCAGAGATGATCCTCACTACCCTTCTCCTACTTAAGTAAGCTTAGTTGTATCTACTAATTACAGTTGGGGGATAGTGATGATCTTTCTGTTGTAGACTTTGGGCACCATCATTAGATTTATTTCTACTAAATTAACAATTAAAACAACATTCATCTGTGCAGTGTTAGTCCTGAAGGAATTCTGGTTCCTGACTGGGATTTGAAGGCATTACTGTTAGGTAAGCAGTGAGTGTGCCAGAAGACACTGATTCCTGTTTTAAAAATTCACTAGGCGCTTCTGCCATGCCGTATTGAATTTCATTACCTTTGCTTCAAAACAATGAAAACCTCAAGAGCTGCATCTTTACCAATAATAGTTTTTGCTTTAAATATCTCCAGTTCTAATTACTGGATAGTGCTATGCTGCAGTTGACATTGAATATTTCAAAGAAAGAAAACCAATGTTCTGTTCTGTTTTTCAGAGAATGCAGAATCCATTGATCTCAAACAGTTTTTCGACCTACATTTCTCACATATATATTACGTGTTCTTTGAAAACTTTGTGACTATTGAAGTAGGCCTTAAGCAAAAAGGTAAGCATTTAAAGTGGAACACTTTTTGTCTTGGTGCTTTTGTTTTTGGCATAAAGTAAAGCAGAATGTGATAAATAAGCTGTGTGTCTGTGGTCACAAGTGGCAGCCTTGACTGAAGAAATGTGTGAGCACTGACTTTGCAGCTAAAGTCAGAATAATTAGATGTGCATGCAGTGGAGGTGAGCAAGGAATGTTTATTCTCTGATGACTGGATTCTTAAAGTATTACACTTCTGCATTCTGCAGAATTATTCTAAGCTTTTTGTGTAAAATAAAACCAAACAACTGTTTAATTGTTGATGCTATAATAGAAAGTTACACAAACGATTGTAAACCTTAACTATGAAATATACTCTTTTATTTGCAGGAGTGCAAAATTATGATTCTAGAAATACCAGGGTTTGTTTGGCACATCTAAGGATCTTTGCATTTACATTTTGTTTTCATAGTGAAAGTGCATCTTCTCTTCATTTTTAATTGCATCTAGGTCACAAGTCTCAGAGAGAAGAATTAGATTCTATTCTTTTTATTTTTGAGGTAAGATAACTTGACTATTCCTGTATGAATTTTTTTTCTTCGACTTAAGTCCTGTTAAATAACAATACAACTGTTCTACAGTGGCCTAGAAATACACGTTTTATTCAACTGCATTCCTTTTCCCTGTTGCTTAAGGTTGAATATGTGTGCTTTGTATGAGAAGAAAAATAATTTGTCTTGCAGTTTTGTAGGAAAATGTCCTAACTGGAAAAAAATGTTTTCTGCATCTGCAGATAGCTCATTGTTTTGGCATTATTGATGGCATTTCTCCCCCACACACACTTCAAATGTATTATACAGTTTAAAATTCTAAGAAAAGTGATTTCTGATTATTCATGATCTGTTTGAGCTTTTGATTGCATATTATCTCTGATTTTTCTCATAATAGATGACTACTGCAGAATTAACTTTCATAGATACCTTTTATGTGCGGAAAGATTTGTTATTTGAAAACAGCATTTCACAACAGCATTATGAAAAGCACATCTTGACTTAATTAAGATGACTTAAACTAATTTAATGAAATCAGAACATTTCTGAGCAGAGACTAGAAATAGCTTAGAATGTCAAGTTTCTGTGTTTGGTTTTTCAGTGAAGGTTTCTAAATATAGAACAAGGATTATGTGTGTTAAAAATAGGCAAAATTGAAAGCTGATGAACGCTTATCACATGGTTGAATACAAATTCAGTGAGGCTTTTGAGAGGTATTTCTTGTCTGTTTTTAATAAGGTACATTGGTGCTTAAAACTGTAAGGTTAGTTGTTACAAGTAGAGTGAATCTGAAAAGAGCTAATTTGTTCACTAGCTCCTTCATGAAGGGACAGTAGATGACCTGTGCTTTGGAAGCAGTTGGGCAGGCTGCTGAAGGGCCGCAGCCAGAAATTCATTTGGGAAATGGGAGCTAATACCTCTAGCATGAATGTTGGAGTGCAGCATAGCAGATTTTTAATAGCCTCTGTCACTAACTCTGCCCTGTTCCTTAGCATCTGAAGATGGTCGTCCACTAATCTAGCTGGACTGGTGCTAGACTATTATTGCCCCAGGTCTTTTCTTCATTGTTTTGCTGTAGCTCATTACCCCTCCGAGTAGGCTGCAGCAAATGTTTGCTTGGGCCACAGAGGCAAGTTGACAGCTGAGCATCCTAACTTATTTCACCTTCGTAGTGACTTCACCTAATACAACCTGCTGTGACCCAGAGCAACTGAGACAGAGACCCATCCCAGTCTGCTCCCTATGCTATGAGTAATATCCAGTGGAGAGAGAATGGAGCCATATAAACTCTGGTAACATCTGAAGTCTCTGAATGAGTTGCCAGACAGTGTGTTGGAACCCTTGGGTTTCTTAGCATTAGGAATGGGATTGTCTTGAAAGGACAGTAGTGCTTCCAAGCAAAGCAGGGTGGAAATTTTCTAAGTTAACTCTTCAGCTGTGGGCATTGTGAAAGCATTCTTAGGTCTCCTGAGAGTACTATTTGCAACACAAATCCTTGGGTTCTATTTTTTTTGTAGAAAATTTTGCAACTCCTTCCAGAAAGGATTCATCAGAGATGGCAATTTCATAGTATTGGTAAGCAGGTTTTCTTTCTTTTTCTTATTTTTTAAATCTTACTTTTTATTAGTAGCTATCAGTAGTTTGTGCTACTCCTTTCCTTAACCTTTTAATGACATAACAAGGACATGTCTAGAATAACCTAATATAATCTGTGCTGAAACAGAGCAACTGATAGAGATACTCATTCAGTTCTGCTCCCTGTTGCAAACTCTTGAAACTATGCTGGGGGATGGAAAAAAAAGAAAACAAAACAAATAACCCCACCAATGTAATGAATGCTCTTCCAGATAGAACTAAATCTGAGAATCTGGAAATAGAACAGTGGGTGAGAAGGAACAAGGGCAGGTGGAAGTTGCTTTGTAATGTTTTGTTTGTTTTCCTCAGTAATAAATTTCAAAAGTTATGGTGAGATCTTTATTTGTAAATGGAGAGTGACAATAGTATGCACAATAATGATTTGAGAGTCATTTATTTTAATGTACATATTCCAAAGAGTTCTGGGAGAAAGACGTGTTATGTGTTCTGAGGAAGGTATGAAAGGTGATCTTTGATATAATTCTTTTCCTTCTGGCATAGAGAGTTGCCTGAGGATATCAAGTTCACCAAGATTAAACTGGAGATTGCCAAGGACTTGTTTTAAAGCTGCTATCAAGTCTGACCGAGAACTCTGACATCTTAATAAAGAACAAATAAATATATATAATGTGTTTTAATATATATTAGTGTATATATATTAATGTCTATGTATTTTTTTTTCCTTCTTTTCAGGATTGATTTTAAAGAAGCTTCTTCACACTGGTAATTCATTAAAGGTATTGGAAAAAGTTGCATATTACTTTTGGCTAAATACTTTAAAATGCAAGTAAGAACATAATGGTGAATTTTTGTGGTTTTGGGGTTCAGGCTGTCTTAAAAGTTGAAGAGTATCTATGCCAAGGAATAACATAGTTTAGATATTGCAGCAGACAGCTGTGCCACTCCTCTGTCAACCACCTTTGGTTTTACTGGTGCTGAAATGCTCTGGAGGGCCAGGAGACCACTCTAGGCTTCCATCACTTTTTTTAAAGAAAGAATGGAAGAGGGTAGAATGGGTCCTTCTGCTACAAAAAGCTCACTCTGTCTTAATTCATGAACACACTTACAAACTTTGTTATGGTCTTTGCATTTCCTGAAAAACTCACGTGGCATCTGGCAGTGCTCTGGTCAGGCCAAGTGATGAGACATATGTTGGTTTTCTTCCTTTTCTTTTAGAGAGAACCCTGTGAAAGTGACTGTGAGGCAGCCAGCAGTGAAGGTGCCAGGGCTGTCCTTGCATTTCAGCAGGAGCCTAGCATGGCTTTGCTGGTGGTTGTACTGTTCTCATCTATTCTGTTTGAGTAACCTGTGCTAGTATGATTCTGTGATTCTGGCACTCCCCTTCTCGCTCCAGGTCAAATGGAAATGTTTTTCTACCTTTTGGGACAAGTTAACTGTTTCTTTTTGTTTTGTTCTTTAAGATACGGCGAGAGGGTGTGCGCCTCTTTCTTTTGTGGCTGCAAGCACTTCAAAATAACTGTAGTAAAGAACAATTGTGGATGTTTTCTTGCTTGATTCCTGGATTTTCATCACCGCAGTCTGAATACGGCCCCCGAACACTAGATAATCTCATTAACCCTCCACTTAATGTTCAAGAAAGTAAGTAATTTGGTAATACTCCTCAAATATCTCTATAATTTGATTCCTAGCACAGAAAAGGCAAGTAGAAGTAACAAAGAACTAATATACAGATGTTACCAAGGACATTATGGAGCCATAATTTGTTTCCTGGCAATTTATCAGGTCTTCCAGTAACAACTTTATCTTTTCTTTGTTTTTCCTCTCAAGAGTGGATTGATTTTTGGTTTGCCTTTTTTATGTTTGGGTTTTTTTTTTTTTTTTTTTTTTTAAAAAAAAAGTATGGCTATAGTAGTTCAAAAGTAAGCTGCCCAATGTTTTGTAATTCTTAATAATTACAGTCAGGAGCTGCATCTGCTGCAAACTGACACGGGCAGATTCTACTTGTGTGGAACATTTGCACTGACTTTGGCCATGCTTTAGAAAGTAAGCTATGCAAAGCAGTTTCTGGTGTGGCCTTCAAGAGAATGAGTGGTGGTTAGGCAATGTGTGAGGCCAAATAGTTGATCTTTTTGCTTTGTCTGTGTGTGACCAGGCAGTTAAAGCTGTGGTATTCTTGTGGTTCAGAATGTTTCAGAAGAATTTGGGGTTTGTTTCAGTGAAAAGGTTTAAGCATTCTGAAATCAGGTTTTTATACTTTCTAATGATTTTTTTATTTTTAATGTGAGGGTTATGATCTTGACCCTAATCAATAAAGTGAGGATGATTTTTCTCTTAAGATGAGTCTTACAGCAGTTTTGCCCTTTGTCTATTCACTCTAGCAGTAAGTATCGGATACTACTTTGGGGAGGGAGCCTCTTGCCTCCTAACTCAATTTATTCCTGTTAGCAGGATTTTAAGCTCATTAATTCCAATTGGATGGGGTCATTCATGTAAAAGTGAGTAAGAAGCTAACTGTGATTTTCTCTGAACATTATGTGCTGTTGCCTTTTTTCCATCTCCACCCAATGTTTTAGAGCTGAATCAAGCATTGATTTGTAGAAGTAAGCAGTGTCACCTTGAGTGGTAATGAAAATTTGCTGAAACTTGGCAGAGGAATTCTGCAGCGGAATAACTCTGCAGATAAAAATTTGCTCCATACGTTAATAAATTCCAAAATAAATGGATTACACCTTCTATAAACATTTCTTCTTGGCAGGTAGATTCCCAAGATGCATAGGGAAAATTTAGTTATTATCTGCTGTGCTTTTATGTATGTAAGGATTCGGTTCTGTGGTAGTTTATTATCTAAAATGTCCAAATTTTCATTAATCTGTGTTGGATTGTTTTGCCTGTGACTGTCTCTGTTTAGTTCAGTGTATCTCTACTTTCATTACTTGGTAAATATTTATACATGAGAAAAAATGCTCTAAATGTTAGATGTACTTTTTTTTTCTTTTTTTTTTTTTTTAATAGCTCAAGTAACTATAGAGGAAATTACTCCACTTGTGCCTCCACAATCAGGAGATAAAGGACAAGAAGATTTAACAAGCTATTTCTTAGAAGCACTTTTGAAATATATAGTAATTCAGGTATGTGCTGTAGTTTTCAGAAAAACAAGTATGAAACAGCTAATGCCTGTTTATCTGTTACAAGAAGACATTTACGAGTAGCACTGCAAAGGTATATTAAAATGTTTTAAACATTGCTTCTTCTCGCCTCTCCCTCAAGTGTCCTTCATAAAAGATTTTCAAGGAGAATTTTCTTCACTTACCTTCTCTGTGAGGATTGATAGGCCTCTTACCACAGGATCTGACATCAGATTGCAGTACAGAGTGGAAACAAGACCTGTCAGTTAGCACTCACGACGCATCAAAGTAGATTTGTGTAATTCAACACAAAGTCGTATCTTCTGCTGCTTGTAGTTGACAAACTTGTTTCATATTGCCAACTGCACAAATTAATCCAAGTACCTATTGTAATAAGTATGTGGACACTTGTTAGTTGAAATGTTTTGAAAGAAATTGTCAAACAAATTTTTAGAGTACCATGAGTAATTGTCCTTTTAAAACTTTATAAAATACAAAAGATTTTATTAAAAGGAATTCACTTGAGTTTATTGCTTGGCTTGGCAAGATGGCCATAAAAGCAGATGTATTTCTACTACTTTCAGTATTTGATATGTTGAAGTTCATTTTGAAGCAATGTTTTGTAGAACAGACTTTATTTCAGACATTTCCCAGCTAGTTTCTGTTCCATCTTTCTAAAAATGCATATGAATTTGTTCCAAAGAAATATCTTGTAACAAAGACATTACATCAGTTGTCTTTATCTTCTGCTTCTAGACAGTTAATGTATGTAACCTCTTTTGTTTTTTAAGGTTAAGAGTTTAGAATGGAAGAACAAGGAAAACCAGGAAAAGGGATTTTCATTTTTATTCTCAAATTTTAAGAAATACTACTTACCTTCTATTTTCCCAAACATCTGTAAGGAGACCAGCTTATATAACCCTATACTTGGTAAGTGTTAATGCAGCAGATAAAATCATTACATTTTCTCTAATAGGGAATACAGCAAAGCAGTGTTGCTTGAATCATGTTGCCCCACAGAGAAGTGTTTCTTATGAAAGAACATGCTATGGTTCCTGTATTTAATTCTCTGTTCATGGAGATACCTGACCCTTTCACTAGAATCAACCTTACTACCTGTGTCAGGTAAATTAAATGCTTGTAAATCAGTTCTTTAATATGATTGTTGATTCTCTGTTGTTGATTTAAGTGGTGATCTGACGAGAAACTACTGCTGCTGACATAAGAGATGTTTGTGTGCTGTTCTTTGGAGCGTGTTGGCTTTATCTGTAGGGATCTGTAGTGTTTAGATCATACAGTGCTTGCTAACAGGTCAGACAGGACAAGCTTAGTTGTGTTTTTGTGTCAACTGTATTTTATCAAAAGCTTGCGGTAGGAAGAGTAAACCAGAATTTAACACAGTCTTCAAAGCTGGTGGTGCTAGAATGTGTTTTCCTACAGAGAAAGCGGAATTTCAGATGTTTGCTAAGCAAACCTAACTAGACTTTTGCTTTGAGGTTTTTAGTACCTTCTAAACTAGATTATTTACAAATCTTGATTTGCTAGCTAGGTTTGAATGCGCTCCTGCACATGTTCATTGTAAGCCAACAGAGTTCAAGACTGTTCACAAAGCAATACCATGTACAAAGGCTTTAAGCTGCTGTGTCACTGCTTGAATAGTATGGATGTGCACTGCTCCTCTTACCTGTTGATGCAGCATCTCAAAAAGATTAGTAGTGGTCTCTAGACACAATTTCATATTCTGAAACCAAGCTGTCAAAGAACTTTGTGGAAAAGGTTTTAGCTTCTGCCAGTCCATGTATTTGGATTGTGGGTTTCTTCAGAGATGGGTGTTTCAAAACCATGTTCTCCTGGGAAAGACAAACGGTGGACATTCTCATCTAGGGGAGAAGAAACAGTATACATTCATCCATAAACAACAATAGAGCAAGAGTTTGAAGATACTGAAGAGGTTCAGTGATAAAATAGCTACAAAAAGGATGGCAAGCAATGCTGAGAAAGAAAACCTACTGCTGCTTGACATCCTCGAACAAGAAATGTGGAAACTATTTTCTCTTTCTATGAAGATCCTGACTGAGTCTTCCATAGAAGTGTTACTGTAGTCCTCTCCTCTGTGGACCGCAAACAATACACTTCAAAGACCTTAAAGGAGAGGACAATGGGGAATGGGAAGAAATGGGCACAGATCTTCAAAGCTACTGTCTGAGCCTCAAACTGTGCAAAGAATTTTGGGAAGCATACAGTAATAAAGGCCACAGAAACACTGGTAAGTAGAATAGTCCTTTCTCTTCGAAGTTTCCTTCTCTGGCATGCCTCTTCCCAAGCAATTTGCAAACAGTTCTGTGCCTGTTCTGAACCAGATTGATAGCATTTAGGCAGAAAACAAGGCAAATTTGGGCACTCAGCCTGCTACTAAAACCAGCTCTTATGTTACAGATGTAATGTTTAATTTAGGAGGAGTTGTGAGTTATGAATCAAAACAGTAGTTTTAGTAAGCAAGCACTTATACAGGGCTTTACTGGAGATAGTATATTGCATTGAGTTTTGGTTTTGGTTTTTGTTGGGTTTTTTTAATATTTTTTTACCTCTTTCTGGTAAGGCAGATTTTCAGGTATTGGTTACAGTAACAACCACCAAGCATTTCACTTAATCAGAACCTGTTGTAAGTGAGGCTTACAAGAGCCTGTGAGACTGTTGGGGTCTCCTTTTGTTTTGAATGGCTTTTAGCATCTGTTCAGGTTCTGTAACGTGGTCTTTAGAAACTGTTTAGCAAACTACTGATAGGCAGTAAGATTCTAGAGATGTTTCTTCCATCATAGTAATGTGCCTTTTGCGTGCCGTTTCTGAGCCTTTTAGATGAGCTTCTTCATTTACAAGGAAATAATAGTGGGCTGTCCTACAGCTCTCTGCAGCTCTTCATTCCTTCTGAACCTTTGATTGCCTTAAAGTAAGCGTGATCAAAACTACAAGTGTCCACCATCATAACTGTGCTTTTGGTAGTCTTTTCATTTTCTACCCTGTGTGTCTCTTCCACCACCTACAGCTAGCTTCCTGCTCTTTTTGTCACCAACTCATGTGAAGTTCCCAGAGGAAAAGGGTGGGGTGTGGGACAAGCCCAAAACAAAGTACAAAGAAAAAATGGAAACTTGAGGAAAGGGAATATTTACACTTGTGGTATTTGAGTATATTTAGTAAGCTTCTGTTTTCTTTTTACATCAGCGTCCTCATCTGGATCCTTGATATCTACTTCCAATATGGACAGAAACGTGAGAGTACATGAAAAGACTGATGGAGCAGAAGAAAAAGACTGAGAAGTAGCTGCAACATGTAATACAGTTGAGAGGGGAGAGAGAGGATGATCTGAGATGATATCAAGAACCTACAGGAGACTGTGCCGCAAAGAAATGTTTACTGCATGTTTACTGGATGTCTTGTCTTTTTGAAAATACTACCAGTACTGCAGCCTTCACATGCTGATGGATGCTAATAGATACTAGAAAGAACTGATTTTTGTATTTTTTATTACTTCACTACCAGGCATTTTGCTTCCTTTTTTTCTCTGTGCTGTTAACGCTTCTACTTAAGATATCTTAATTTTCAGTTTTCTTATTACCCTGCTGATTTTCACAGGACAAGAACAGTGTAGTGGTTTTATTTGTAGTAAATAAACTCCCTGTAAGCTTTTAAAAAGTATTCTGTGCATTTCTTTCTTAGGTGAATGGTATGCAGGAGTCATGTAGTTTGTTTTTTTTCTTTCCTCTAGAAGTAATGCTTCTGCTAGTAATAGTGGGTGTACCTTCAAAGTCTTNTCCCAAACCATCACATCTGGAAACATTCTTCATTTTAGCCACATCATGATGAGTTTATCACTACTTCTATATATGGCTCTTGAAATGACACTGAGATACAACAGCTTGCATATACTCAGTGCTGGTGCTGCATGTTGTTTTTTGTATTTGTAATGTTAATAAGAAAACCTTTACAGCAGTCTGGCAAATAGGCTGTGTTGAATTAGGCCATAAATTAATTGCTTAGATAGTAGCTGATTATTTCTTTACTGCTGTCTAGACTTCCTGCTGGATTATGATACCATAATCTGGCAGAAATTGTGTTGTATGCCTTGCAACGACTCTTGACCTTGCATTGAAAAGAGATAATCAAGGAACAACCTTCTGTTCTTTAGTATGACTACATTGCGTCTTCTTTGACTTCCACCGTTAGTATCTTTTGAACTGCCTCCTGGTCTGTAAACTCATGGACCTTACCTCTTACCCATGTACTACAATCTATGGAAAAGATGAAGTGCTGAAATACCATCTCTGTCCAATCTATCACTCTTCATATCTGGGTAGGACCATCCCTTTCCGTGTCTCTTGTTTTTGTTGTTGTGTGTGCTGTCACCAGATGAAAATCAGGATACTGAAGTGCCAGCACATAATCAGTCCTCAGACAAACTTCCTTTATTTTTTTTTATCAGATCTTACATTTGTCTTTCTAGAACTAGGAACAGAGCTGGCATATCATTCCCAGAGAAATCTCATTCACTTTTGGAAGTTTTGTACCTTCAGATGGATTAGTATTGCAGAACTGTTTAGTACCATGTCTTGGGTTGTGGAATGACGTTTTGCATTACCAGAGTGGAACTGGCCTCTTGGTATATGGCCCTGTAGAAGTGTGCATTATGCACAATTTACAAGTGTCCTGTTTCCAGCTCCTGCCCCCCATCTTTCTAATGTTTTCACCATAGTTGCAATGTCACCCACATTTTGTTATGAAGGACTCTTGCTTTGTTCTGAAGCATATTCAGGAATGCTGATGAGACTGTCTGTCAGTATCTTGTGTTGCTAACACAGAAGAGAAACAGAAGAGCTAAACAGTTCTGAACCATCATGTAGAATATGGGATGTAGAAAATGGAGTTGTAGGTCATAGACCCCAAATAACCACAGTTCTGCCAGTTGGCATCCTTCTGGGCATTACTTATTACATTCCCTGGAAGCCAGTACAGAATCTTGTTTCAGCTAAGTCACAGGAAGGTGCATATCCCCTGGCTCTGGCAGTCAGCTTCAGCAAAATCAGCTACTGAAGATAGAGCACCGAGGCTGTGAAACTCTCATATCTTTGGAGCAGGATTTCTCTCTCATTCATTAATCTTTGTCCTATTTGCAGGGCTAGAAGAGGCTGTGTTTATTACATCTACTGTTAAAATGCTGTTAGGAATTAAAGCTCTCCCATTGTAGCCATGATTACATGATGGGATCTATATCTGAACAGCTCTCCACCCGTATCACTAAGTTATACTGCTTTATTGTGGATTGCTGCAGACCAACACAGAGGTATTTCTAGGGATGCATTAGGAGATATGGTGATCCCATGCATCTGAACTGCAACTGCTTTTCTTAGTAATGGGGTATAAGTTAATGGGGTATAAGTGATATGTAGGACTCTTAAAAGACTGCAAAATTACTTGAGTTACATAACTTGTTGCGTAGTAACTTAAATTACTATAACACTTCTTTAAAACCCAAGAAATTTGACAGTATCTTAATTCTGTATGAAAATAGTTTTCTTGCATGGGCCGTGTTCTAGTCTACCAAAGTTATTTTGCTACTTAGAACTTCTTTGTAATTTTCAGTGGAAGTGTGAAGTAGTGAGCTTGCTGAAATCTATCTTTAAATAGTGAGTATAGCACATAACTTAAAGGTGGAAAAAACCTGAAAAATACCTTCACTTGTTTAGGAAAACAAAAGGTGAACAAAGATGTAAGACTACAGAAATTACTTTCAGATTAAAAAAAATTTTGAAGGCCTTGCATAGCAAAACCAAGTTGCTCTTTGTTGGACTAAAAATACTGTTTGCTTCTAGGAGGAAATTACAACCTTTTGATGTCTTGTTCTCTAGTCTTGAAATTTTCTTTCTCATATCCATTTTGGCGCATACTGGGATGAGTTGTGTGAGAGTAAATATGAAAAACCAGCACCTTTGTAAGTTCACGTGTTGGTTATGGTTTTAGGATTTCTTTCTTATATAGAGGTTTCTCTCAGCACCTGTTTTCAAGATGATGTATTTCCTTACAGATATACCACAAATGAGACCAAAGCCACACTATGTAATGGTTAAGAAAGATGCTGAAACCAATGAAGCAATGTATTGCACAAAAGAACCTTTTATCAAGGCTCGCGTTATTGTCATTCGATGGTTGGTGTCTTTCTGGCTTGAGCCAAAACCTCATACAGGACCTCATATTCCTGGGATGGAAGGTGAAAATGTGCCAAAGAATATTCAGGTAAAATCAAATATTTAAAAAAAAAAAAAAAATTTGTTTTCATGTTTTTCTCATAATTGGTATGTCTGTTGTGTGCAGTCCTCCAATAATTCTAACTAAGGAAGAATTAAAATATTTGTAAATAAATTTTCTGAGGCAAATTCATTTTAGAAGGGTGATTTAGGGTTTTTTGGATGGTTTAGATTTTTGTTTTTTTAATTTTGCTATTTTGGTTTTAATCAAATGGAAGTAAAAAAGCCTTGAAATACAATGAATTAATTTTTTGGCCTCTGAATTCTTTGTACTGTTTTGAACTATACTGTTGTATGACTTAGATCGTACTGAAGATGAACTATGAAATATTCATTAATTTTTGTTTCAGAGAGCAGCTGCTAGCATGGCTTCAAGGGAGGACAGCAAAAATGACAGCACAGATAAACAAGATAAAAATGCAGAGCCAGAACAATCTCATTCTAACACGAGTACCCTAACAGAGAGAGAGCCAAGTTCCTCCAGTCTCTGCAGTATTGATGAAGAGCATCTAACTGATATTGAAATTGTCCGAAAAGTGTTTTCTTCTAAAAGGAGCAATGTTAATTTTCTAACTGAGATTTTTCGACAGGTAAAGAACCCTCTTTAAAATGCAAGAATAATGAATATTACGTTGTAAATGATCATGATGTTATGGTTTTCCTCCAAGAGCATTTGGTGAGCATTATATAACCATAGAGGTTTTGTCTATCATCTTGCCTTCAAGAGTTTTAAGTTAAAATCCTGAAACGTTTTCCACGTAGAGTATCCTCAGTTCTTGATTTTTCTAATCTTATTTCTTTAATAACCAGTTCAACATCTAATTTGGATTTTGCAATTCTTGAGGATATCATTGTTTCATCATTTCATACATCAACTCCATTGTTATTAGACCTCACAAGCAAGCAAACAAAAATAAGCCTTCTGTGGGAGTCTGCAGCTGCTAAAGAGCAGTCGTAGGAGCAATTGGATGGCCTTACCTTGATGGTGTTCGTGAGAGTGTGACAGATAGCTATAGAAGGCAACAGCTTCTGGTTCTGACCCTGCTGTAACTACCAGAAATATTAGCTAAGCATAGTCAAAGTAGTGTTTTGAAGCTAGTAAACAAGTTTCATTAGAACATAAACCAGAAAATGGAATTTCTCTTTATAATGTGAATGGGGGAAAATATGAAAAGATAGACTTTCTTTATGCCCTATGCTGTACATCAAAAGATGCAGAGATGTTTCTGAAGAATAGTAAAGAAAAATATACTCTACTTTCAGTTTAAATGTATGACATTAATTGCTTTCATCGATAGAAAAGTAAACATTTAAGAACTCTGGAATATTTGGATGAAATGGATGTTTCTGAATGAGGCAAGCATGCCAGAAGTCTTTCTACACCCAGTGTGTTGAGGAGCTTGATAAAATGGAGATGATGACAGTTTCAAGGTCCAGCTTGACAGAGTTCCAGGCCACGTCATTTAAACTGTATTCTTACCCTAAAAGGCTGGACTAGATGATCCTTGAGGTCCTTTCCAACCTGATACTCTATGAATCCATGAAGGATATAAAGATGTTACCTGAATTGAGCTGCTGCTCAAGGGTTTATGGAGTCTGAGGCACTGAGTCTAGATTATTGACGGTCTGTTTAGAAAGTGCCCTCCAGAGTGAAAGGGACAGCAAGGGCAGTTTTCTTCATTCTTTTCACAAGGCAGGCTGAGAGGTATTTAAACTATTTAGATTTCCTGTGTGTTTGTGAGATTTTTAAGTCATTGTTTAGCCAGAAGTTGAAGTTCATTTCTAATATGCCAGATGCTTGCAATGTTCCTAAAACACCGGGGCCAAGTTGTTCCAGTCAGGAGGAGGTTTCAGTGATACTGAATAATGGGAAGATTGTAGGAAAAAAGTTTTATGTGTGTCAGACTAAAGGGTACAAAAAATGTTTATGAGCTTGCAGAAGACTGTTGGATGTGATAAGGGATAGCGAAAGAATTATAAACTTCTTAGCTGAATTTTGTAACACACACCAAAGTTCTTTTTAGTGTAATACTGGTATGAAATACCTGTTTCCAGAGAGAAAATGTACTTATGTCAACTGGGCACTCCTTAAAGACAGGAACAATGAGTTTTCACCGTTCACACCATGGACTTCATAAAACTGCATTAGTGTAGTTTACCTGCTCTTTTTCTAATGGGCATTGTGGTCTTAACTATAAATACATTTACCAAATTAAAGCTTGACATGTTAAGTTTCTGATCTCTGACTAGTTGTAAGGAGTGCAGCAGACACAGAAAACCTCCTGAAGAGGGCAGTGATCAGCCATCACACTCATTTCAATGCAGGATTTTTAAAAACAGCTATTCTGAAGGTTTAAGTCCTTTCCAAGGATACTGTTTTATTAAATTTCATTTAGCTTAAAGTAAGGTAGACAGGTACCAGTAATGTGTGTCACTTGCCTTTTTCTTAGTCTCTTAGAAGCAATTTAGCTCTATTCTTACCAAATCCTTTGAATGGAAGATGTAACAGAAACTTCTTCTCATTTGTTTTGCAGACTGTTGAGGAGTGTTTGTGTTTTAGTTTCAGCAGGCTAAATGTTGAGTTAGGTATGTCCGTATGATTCATAGAATCAGAGAATGGTTTTGGTTGAAAGGGACCTCTAAAGGTCATCTAGTCTTCAGAGGGGATTAGTAAACAGGGATGTCCTCAGCTAGATCAGATTGCCCAAAGCCCTGTCAAGCTTCACCTTGAATATCTCCAGGGATGTGGCCTCAGCGCTGTAAAGGGGAAGAGGGGGGAGGAAGAAGGCGGCGGGGGGGGCCTGGGCAACCCTTTCCAGTGTTCAACCACCCTCATGGTAAAGAACTTGTTTCTAATTCTAATATCTCTAATTCTAACATCCGTCTTTGGCAGTGAAGTTTTCAAAGTACTTTCTTGACAAATTTTATTATTAAAACTTTTTTTCATGTTTTTAGTTTACAGATGAAACTGAGCAAACCTTTAGGTTAGGAGTAGTTGATTTGTTAAGATCCTACAGTGGGTGTCTCTTTTTCCTTCTTTAGCCTTAGAATGTGCACATTATAGAACCCAACTTGATTTCAAGTACTGTACCTGTTTTGGTTTTGTTGTTTTGCTGCTTTTTCTACTCATAGGCATTTCTGTTGCCAATATGTGAAGCAGCTGCCATGAGGAAAGTGGTAAAGGTCTATCAGGAATGGATTCAGCAAGAAGACAAGCCTTTATTTATGAAAGAACCTGAAGAAGTAATGCAATGCACAACTATAGATTGTGATGAAAATGTTGGTGACCACAATTCATCAGAGAAAGCAAAAGAAAGAGAGGAGGTAAAATGTCATTGGTTAATATTTGTACATCTTTTTAATATGCTAGCAGACAGATAAGTGTGCTCCTCAACAGATTATATATGGTTTAATTTGGTGTCAGAGTTATCTGTTGGTGGAATACAGTGGAAATTAAATAGTGCATGAACGAGCTACTAAATTTATCCATTATCACATTTTTGCTTTGGTTATTTACATTTAAATAATAAATATTAAATAATAATATAGTTCGAACTATTTTCAAGATAAGGATTATAAATAATGCCAGACTTCAGCTTTGTAAAGATTATTTTCCTCATCCTTTTATTTGAATATAGTAATTTCATCCATATACTTAAAAACAATTCCTGCAAACATCTTAAAATATAGTTGTGTCAAGATGCATCTTAAACCTTTTCTTATTTAATATCCCTTACCCTTAATATAAAACCAAAATCTATGAGATTAAAAAATATATATTTTCCAGGAAAAAGGGATGAACTCCAGTCATGTTAGAAATTCAAACTGGGCAAGAAATGGCTGTTATGAGGATGCTTTGTATAAAATGCCCAAAATTGATAATGAAGAACAAAATGTACGAGCTGGAGTGCAGTCAGTATTGCAGGTATGAAATAGACTTGGTATTTAATTTTTATTCTAATAATAAAGCTCTTCTTATCAGTACATAAAGTATGGAATATAATGCAGTACCTACTGCAAGGGAATCCCTGGCTCCTTCAGAGCATCTCTAAATGAAAAAAATAATTTTAGATTTTAAAAGTATGATGAGAAATAAAGTCAGAATAATTACAATGATTTACTGTGTTTACATTGTTTTATTTCGGGTCAGTAAAGATACAAGTGTTGGATAACAGTAAAACATGTTTTAGTTTCTTGGCAGAACATGCATTCTGTTTTGCATGGTGTCACACCAAAAAATGTTCTCATTTCAGTTGCACATCTTCAAATTATTCCAATCAGGTGTTTAGTGAGAATGATTACAATTAAAAGCTTTTTTTTTTTCTTTTGAGCTAGTAGAATCATAGAATTATCAAGGATCATCTAGTTCCAACTTGCCCTGCCATGGGCAGGAAGACTTCACACTAAATGAGCCCCATCCTCAGAGCACCATCCATCCTGGCCTTAACTTTCAGGGGTGGAGCTTCTACCACCTCTCATGGCTACCTGTTCCAGTGCCTCACCACCCTCATGGTGAAGAACTTCCTAACATTCAATCTGAATCTACCCATGTACAGTTTTGCTCCATTCCCCCTAGTCCTATCACTACCTGACATCCTAAGAAGTCCCTCACCAGCTTTCTTGTAGTCCCCCTCCAGATACTGGATGGTCACCATAAGGTCTCCTGGATGCCTCCTCAGCCCGTCTCCATAGGAGAGGTGCTCCAGCCCTCTGATGATCCTTTTCTGAATGCACTCCAGCACATCCCTATCCTTCTTGTAACAGGGGCTCCCAAAATGGATGCAGTACTCAAGGTGGGGTCTTGCCAGAATGGAGTAGAGGGGAAGAATCACCTCCCTCAACCTGTTGGCTGTGCTTCTCTTAATGCAGCCCAGGATACAATTGGCTTTCTGGGTTGCAAGTGCACCCTGACTGCTCATGTTGAGCTTCTTGTCCACCAGTACCCCCAATTCCTTTTCCTCAGGGCTGCTAGTCACTAAACATTCAAACTCACAAAGCTGCCTAACAGAATTTTCTGTTTCTAGGAAATTTGGCAGAGTAGAAATTGTGTTAAATGTTTAGCAAAATCATACACTGAAGTTGATGATATAGAAAATTGAGTGTGTATAGTGTCAAGGCCTTTAAAATGTTCTTAAGGTCATATAAAATGTGTGCATTTTATGTATTATATGTGCATGGGCATACATATAGGTGCATAAATGATTGTAGCCTCCACAGTATTCTTTTGTCTGGAAGAAAATTGATTCTGAACAAAATAAAGCATGCATGTGCATTTGCCATTCCAGTGTGTGTGCACTTGTACCATGGGTGACCACGCTAATTAAAACTCATTATTTTTGCCACAGCTTGAATAATTTGAGTTCATTATTGAATGAATCAAACTTTGTAGCTGAAATAATTATCAAATTAAAATATGTTACAATAATGTAAGCTTCATAACCTTGGCATACAGCGACTGTTTAGAATACAAAATGTTTCAGAGAAAAGAAAAAGTGAAGTGGTTTTTATCTGTGTTTTCAGTGTCTTACTGAGGTTTGGACATCTGAGAATGTCTGGGAGATTCTTCATATTGAAGTCTTTTAGATGGATGTTTACTTGACCAGCAAAATAAAATAAAATAAATAAACACACACACACAAATATATATATATATATATATATATATATATAAATATAAATATAAAATTTTAACCCAAAATAGTCAAGACATCATTCTGACCCAGTACCATGTTTGAATTTGAGAGTTTTCATGCCCTGGAACCACACTGACATTTTCTGTCAAGAATCTAGGACATGAGTCTTGAGTCTTCTTCCCACTTAATTCTTGTAGAGACTTATTTCTAGGTACTATGGGTAGGTTCATTAGTTGTGGCTAAAGAATGTAAAGCTGCATACTAACAGTTTTTAATTATTAAAATCCAAATCAGCAGAGGAAAATAATAGCTGTAGAACCAGTTACTTCCTGTACACGTGGATTAAGACAGACAAATAAAAAATAATTGGGACTTTACGGCTAATTATGATTAGAATACTTCCTAAAGTTACATAAAAATGTAACAGCACTTCAGTAGTAACTCCTGTAACTTCTACAGTATCCTTGCCTACTTCATTTTTGTAGTTTTTATTCTAAAAGCCCTCATTTACTGTACACTGAAGTCAATCACTTTAGGGAAAGCATCCTGTTTCCTACTTCTGGTAAGCCTTACTGGTCACAGTAGCATGAATGATTTAGTTTCCCAGAACACAGCACAGTGTGTGAAGTACACACTGGTCAGTTGTTGGCTTACAGGTGGAACTTTTGTGCAGTGATCTTTACTGGGATGTTTTTCTTTCATTATATTAAAATAATTGTAATGAGTAGTTTGTTGTACCATATTTATATGAGAGCAAATTTATGCAAATAGGCTTTGTAGAAAAAAAATGGGGGGGGGAGTGTAAATCAGTCTTACTGTTGTTTTATCACAGAGTCACAGAATGTTAGTGGTAGGAAAGGACCTCAAAAGATAGTCTAGTCCAACCCCCTGCCAGAGCAGGAGCACCTAGAATAGGTGACACAGGAACACATCCAGGTGGGTTTTGAATGCCTCCAGAGAAGGAAACTCTACAACCTCTTTGGGCAGCCCATTCTGTTGTTTTGTCACCTTTAAAAAGTTTTTCTTCTGTTTATCATTACATCGAGCTACCTTATGTTTAAATATGCACCCTTGTAATTAAAGATTTTCTGGTTACTGTCAGCTAAATTGCTGAAAATATCAAAGTTCTTCAGGCTCATAACATCCACTCTTTCTGCTTGCAGGTCTTTATAATAAATTCTTCAAATATATTCTTTCTTGAACCTGCAAACGAAATCAAAACTCTGCTGGATGAACACACTGATATGTGTAAACGCATTCTTAACATCTACCGTCACATGGTAGTCCAAGTGACTATGGACAAGAAGACATGGTAAAATGCTAATGCCTTTAGCTTAAATTATTTGTTCATAAGATAAATGTGAAAACTTACACAGTAGAGTGGTATTGACTTTGTGAGCCAGTTTATCTGAGCCAGTAAATACAAACAGTTTACCACAGGGAAAGAGGTGATCTGCTCTGTTGCAGCCAACAGTAAGCACCTCTCTAGTTTCAGGCAGCTTAGCCCTTAGTGAAAAAATGAGTGTGCTAGGATTTACAGACTACTGCTAAGGAGCTCCTAATTACTTTTCTTCCAGGCCATTTTCTTCATCTAATGTCAAAGTGCTAAAATAAAAAAAGACATATGAAGCTTTGCAGCCTCTATTAAAAATAAGCAAAAATCCTCAGATAAGCATAGGGAACTATGATAATCAGATGTGGGTTGCCCTTTATCTGTAATTGGGTACAGGAGGCTGTGTACCATTTAAGTCTTTTGTTCTTTTCCAGTGCTTAAGGTGCTTAGCCAGGTACAAGAGACTGCACTACCAAATTAATTCCTACTATTTCCCCCTCTCCTTTAAAAAGCTGTCTCTAATGAGGTAGTGTATTGTAAGGAAGCACTGGTAAGGAGATTTCAAATACCTGATTTACTCCGTTTTAAGTTGACTTGCATTCTGTCTGTTACTAGCATTTCCCAAACCTCTGGATAAGTGACCTGGCATTGCATGTGAATGTGAAGCTTGTCTCATCTTGTGAGAGAAGTAGGAGTCAGTTCAAGGCTAGCCACTGGAAAATGTGGGAGTAATAATAGAAGACAGATTTCACTAAATTAGTATTTTCTTCCCTGGTTTTACATCACTGTAAAGAAGTGTTTCTAGATGGTGATGGCAAATGCTGTGCTACACAAAATAATCTAAATATGTTAATGATAGTGTAACATTGCCCAAACTTGCCAAAAAGGGGGGGCGGAAATTAAAATTTTGGGTTGAAAAAATAAAACTTTGCCTGTAATTTCAAATTATTGAAGTGATGGCACTTGAGTGATCTGGTAGAACATGTTAAAGAGCAACAGGGATTTCTCACCCTCAAGTGTGAAAAGAAGATTGGAGTAATTTCTTTTGCAGCCACCAAGATAGACTATTTTCTAGTCACTCTGTCCAGTTTGGAATGTGTTTGAGCAAGTCAAGCTCTGTTAGTATCTTTTAAAAGTATACACAGAAGTATAACAAAATGGTGACTCTAAGTTTGATGTTTTGCAGGGAACAGATGCTGCTTGTGCTACTCAGGGTTACTGAATCTGTGCTGAAAATACCACCCCAAACTTTCTTGCAATATCAAGGAAGGAAAAACTCTACATTAGCTGGAAGACTTGCGGGACCTCTTTTCCAGGCAATTAAACATATGTTCACTTGAATTCAGCTTAATTGTGACCAAGAGATTAGATGCAGCAATCACTGTTGGCTGATTTGTCATCTTAAATCCTTGATCATGTTACCCAGATGATGTGAATGGTGTGGTTTAGTGAACTGATTGCATTTGTTACTTTCTGTCTGATATTTCTGACACCATGACAATGGTTTTTGGGGAACTGTTGCTTTAGGGTAACTGCCAATCTGTGCAGTTTTAGCCTGCTTCCATTGCTAAATTAGCTCAAGTCAGCACAAAATCTGTGCTATCCATGCTTAACCAACTGAATTTTTAGTCCTTACTGTAAGCTGAGCAGATCCTTTCAAAGTGTACAGTTGCAGAATGCTGTTGTGGTGGCTTCTCTGGGAATAGGATCTGTAAGATCCCTTTAGTAGGGGAAGAAAAAGGATACACAAGATACAAATGTGATGAGAACTAATTGAGAACAGTATTACAAAACTGTCAAAACTTGTGAGATATCTGAAAGACTTTTTTATGAGTCAAACCTGTTGCTTCTGAGATACAGAAACCTGTGTTAACATAACATTTAATAATTCATGAGAATTATGAGAATTGTGTGTATTGGTGGCAAAGTGTCAGGACCACACAGAAAGTTCAGTGGCACTTAGAAGCTTCCTCTTAAGAAGCAACATTTGAATGTTATCTTATGTTCAGAACCCAACTTTTCTTGCTTTATTCTTTTAGACTCTTATAGTAGCTTGGATCAAAGCAAATCTAAATGTGTACATCTCTCGAGAGCTCTGGGATGACTTGCTGTCTGTAATGTCATCACTGACGTATTGGGAAGAGCTGGCCACTGAGTGGTCACTGACAATGGAGACACTAACTAAAGTATTAGCTAGAAATTTGTATAGCCTGGACCTCAGTGACCTGCCATTGGATAAATTGAGCGAGCAGAAGCAGAAAAAACACAAAGGCAAAGGTAAGTAGACACTGTGAATGCATCACTTGAATTTTAGTTGGGGTAATGAGATGTTGGGCACAGCATAATTTTGATCTAGCCTTTGTAGTGTGTGCGTGTATATATAGCAAGCTAGCAAGTGCCTTTTGCAAGCACAGTTGGAATATTGATCCTGAAATCCAGTGAATGTTGTTTAAAGATGAAATGTTAAGACAAACAAAGTTTTGTTGGATACTAATTGATCACTAAGCTATAGTGAAGACAGGTTTTGTTGACACGACCTTGAGGCTATTTAAGAGAATGGTACTGTTCATACTGTTAAAAGTATCCAGTTTTTAAGCTGATCCCAAACAATGCAAGTAGTACTCTGTAGGACATAATATGGTGAGGGGAATTGGGTACTTCCTTGTAATGGTACAGTTCTGGACTTGATAAGGACCAGGAAGTCTGTCCTTCTGGATAGAGGGCTGGATTGTGAGTTGAAAAGCTTGAATTCTCTTCCCAGATCAGAGACTTTCTTCATGTGACAATACACAACCACTTCTGTCTTTGTTTCTATTTCTGTGAAGCAGGAGTGGCCATACTGTTCTTGTTTAAGAAATACTTTGAGACCTTAAAGTAAGAGGCAGGATTATATTTAGAATAAGTAATAAAAATGGGGAAAAAAGTTCTCACCGGTGAGCAGTAATCTGTGTGGATTTCCTCTCTTAGAGGATATTCCTGTAGTCTGTTTTTGATGAAGATGTTTCACATGTTTCCAAGTCTTTCATCTTGGGCAGAGCCATTATTAACATTTCCATTTTGTTGTTCTAGTATGTGACAACTGGACAAAAATATTGTAATTGACCATGAGAGGTTGTTACAGACCATGCACTTTTGTTTTCCTGTACTATACAGCTTTTTTATTTTTCTTGCAAAAAAAGACACTTTAAAAGTGAAATAAAAATTAGTCTGGATTTTTGAATATGGGCTTAAAAAGCTTTGTTGAATCATCTCTGTTACACATACTGAGCCACATGAGAAAACCTTGTATTAGCCTTGATAACAGAGGTCCAGAGAAAACCTCCATTATTAAATGTACATTGGAGAGTTAAATCCAGCTTTGAAAGTAATAAATATAATTCAAGTTCCACCAGATTTCTTTGGTCCTGATCATTTGCTAATAGTAATAGGCATGTACTAGGAATCACTTCCTCACGTGATGCCCTTTTAATGATTGTAATAGTTTATCAAGTACAATTTTGGATTATATGAATTCAGTGTGGATAAGAAAATACACCACAAACGTTCTTCAGTTCACTTTCTTTTTGCATACAAATGGTTTTGATAGTTCCTCATGTGAGCTTTACCTACCTCAATGTAAATTTTCAAATCCAAATTTGTTACATCTTTCTTTCATATTGGTGTAGTGGGGTTTTTTGCTAGTTTTCAAAGAGCCTTGTTCTCTGAGCCCATCATGATTAGGGCACTTGAGCATCTCCCCTGTGGAGAGAGAGAGGGAGAGACCTGGGGCTGTTTAGTCTTGAGAGGATAAGGTTGAGAGGAGATCTGATCAATGTTTGTAAATATCTGAGGGGTATGTATCAAGTGGAGGGGGCCAATCGCTTTGGTGGTGTGCAGGAATAAGACAAGGAATGATGACTACAAACTGGAACATAGAAGGTTTCACTTCAACATGAGGATAGACTTCTTTTATAGTGAGGGTGACAGAGCACTGGAACAGGCTGCCCAGAGAGGTTATGGAATATCCTACCCCGGAGACTTTCAAAGGCCACCTGAATGCATTCCTGTGTGGACTGCCCTAGCTGATCCTGCTTTTGGCAGGGAGGTTGGACTTAATGGTCCATTTCAACCTCTAACATTCTGTGATCCCTTCACCCTTTTTTTTTGTTCCTGGCTTTTGCATTTCATGTTAAAATATTCTACCATCTTTATTTCATGGTCCTCAAATGTTACAAAATTGTATGGGAAAAATCCCACAATATTAATGATTTGCAATGTATGATTTTGTGTGCCTTGTCTAATAGGAACAGCAAAGGAAAATTTTCTCTAGTTACACACTTTATCAGGCTACAACTCTTGTAAACCCACTTTTCTTGTGATTTTGCACTTGATTGGTCAGAAAGGAAAATCACAATAGTTGAATGGCACAGAACTTCTGAAGAAATTGAGTATCCTGCAGTGTTAATGCTTGCTGACTAGGTTTATATTCTTAAAACCCAGTACTGGGCTGTTTAGCTTTGGTAACTTATTCTGTCCAGCTTTAGAACCCTTTGAAAGAGCACAACTACAAATACCTCCCTGGCGATACTGCAGTAGAAGTGAACAGATTTGCAATTCTGTTTTTGCAGGAGTTGGGCATGAATTCCCCAAATCTTCTGTTGATAAGTCCTTTTCTAGAGGCTGGAGTCGTGATCAGCCTGGGCAAGCACCGATGAGACAACGCAGCGCTACAACCACAGGCTCTCCAGGAACAGAAAAGGCGAGAAGCATAGTCCGGCAGAAAACAGTTGGTACGTATCCATAACTGATGTGATATAGCTGACATTTGGGGAAGGAAAGGGAATTCATAACTGACTTCTGTAGCAGCTTGGATAGCTTCTTTCCACAATAGTATGCTGTTTATAATAGTTAGTTAAATGTGTAAGTTATGAAGCTTTAATAGCTTGTGGTTACTAGAACTACAGTTCCTGCAAATGGAAGTTGTGCAGTCGATCTATGAATGAGTTTGATTACATACTTAAGCTGGATTGCAGAAGTAATAAAATAATAAAACAATGGTGTGGATAGATGGGTAATAGAAGTCTTTTTAAGTGTATGTTTTTATAAAGTCTGTACAAAATGGGTTGAATGTTTTCCAGCTGTGCAAAGAGAGGTGTGACAAATAAGCAGTTTATAAAATGTGTTCTTCAGTTAGACCTTGAATCTTGCATTAACGAAGGACTGACACTGAGTGTGCAGTTGTCAGTTTCTGAAGCTGTCTATATTTCAACCAACTTACTGCAGATACTCTTTCCTGTGTTAGAAATGAGTGATGCTAAACAGTAGTTTAGCTGCATTGCTCAAAAGTTCATTTGTATGATTTGCTAATAGTATCATAACATAAACTGGACTACAAATTTATGCTTTGTCTCTTCTTGATGATCTCAGCTCTCCCTTAAGGAAAATTAAGCTGATTTTACTTTTTATTTGAAAGAAGAACCTTTTGAGGAATCTCTTCTTTTACTATAGTTCTGTAGTCGTAATGTCTTCAGTCTTTATGTGGTTGCTTCACTGATACTTGGAAGCAAGTATATTCTGACATAGTTTTGTTAACTAGTCATGCATATTGGCAGTTAAATACATAACTATGTTAGCTTTTCAGAAATGAACAGTTTCTTTCTTTTTCCTAAAATATTTGCAGGGTTTTTAATTCAAAGAGGCTATTTAGCCAAAGGATTTTATTTGAATATTCTTCAAAATTCTCCATTAAAAAAAAAAAAAGTTTTCTCATGAGACTTCTGTTATGTGGGAGAGTTAATTGTTCTACTAACAGTACAGACGTGAGAAAATTAAGTCACTACTCTGAAATAATTAATATTTTTAATGCATTCAGGTGCTACATAGCTTTTCCTGTATTTCTTGCTGACAGCACCTAGTTTGACTAAAGTCTTCCTTATGGATGGCAGATAGTTTAAATGTAATTTCTGCTTCACTGTAGGTAGCCTGTGATTAGCTGTTGCATTGCTTTTGTTTTAGATCTTAATTGTCTTAACAAGGTAAAGCTCATGTTAAAATTTCTCCTTCCCAAATTGTTAATATGTCAGATATTCTGTCAGAGGGTTATGTTATTTGGTCAATTTATTAATGGTTTTGTTTTGTTGCTGTTTGAAAGATGACTGTTTATATGATGTTAGCCCTAAATTGATTGAAATTTATCCTAATCAAGCTACACATTGACCTGGTTAGCAGCCAACTAATTTGATTTTAGTTTTACTGTACTTTAGCTTCCATGATTTTGTTCCTTTCCTCCAATTATCTTACACATTTGATATTAATAAACCAAGTTTACATTACTGTAACCAGTTAAAATTTCATCCTTTTTTCATATTGTAGAATACCATCTGTGGACAAGTATCACAGCATTAGTAGGGTAATCTTAAAAGACAAAAGGCCCAAAAAGTGTTGCCAAAGCCAGAATCCCAAACTATTCAGTTTTGTTAATGAAGAATATGTTGGATAAGCATGTGTTTTAACCATCTGCAAACAGTTGCTTGTTTTTGTCTGTCAGGTCTGCTGAGAGAACTATTTGGATGCTTCTTTATCTGCTTCAGTTAGCACAGGGTCACATAATAAACAAATAAAATAGTTACAATAAGTAAAATGTTCTACAGAAAATTTCACTTGTTAGATTTTTCTCCTGTAGTTTAACAGTAGCTTCATATGCTAAGTCTGGAATTAAGTCAGACCTCAGATATGCTGCATGATATCTGAAATGTGATATGTTTTGTAACTGACTTCAAGTAATATGCTTTGTATCTGAGTAAGGGGGGATGTGCATGTTGGATTTTTATAGTAAGAAAAAAATGAGGTTTCTTTTTCATCTCTCTTGTGTTGTACATGTTTTGAGTACATCTGTGCGCCTCTCTTTTTTTTTTTTTTTTTTTTTTTGAGCCATCCTCATGCCAGCACATATTTATGGCTGCACCAAATTTGTGTGTATGTGTGTGTTACTCAAATGAAAATCACAGCTTTTCTTATATGCAGTGTGTACATTTTTAGCCTGAACTTATGTAAAGTAATTATTTGCATAAACATGATATGCATATGGGTTGAAAAATCTTTTATAGAGCTAGATACAGAATTTGTGGCTTAGGCAAAAGATTTTAGTCCTATTAAAATAACAGATCAGAAAGAATTTACTAATCTTTCATTCTGCTTCTGTCTATAGACAACAGTGGAAGGTTATAAACTGTCATGTACCTAGGCCATATTCTGATACTAAGTCTGTTTCTGCTTAAGATGTGTCACATTTAAGTAGGTTATTAAAAACTATGATTCACTGAGATCACATTTTCCTTTTAGAGTATGTTGAAGTTGATTTTGCTTTCAATAATAATACACTGCAAATTTCCTTCCAAAGTTTTTTGGGAATTTCCACCTTCCAAATTTTAACTATCAATGCTACCATCAGTCTATTGTGGTGGGAAAGGTCCAGTCAAATTACAAGGGACACTTTGTTAAAATTTGTGATGAACACATTAGCCAGTCTCCAAAGCTTGGTTTGCTTAGAATTGTAGAGTCATTTAGGTTAGAAAAGCCCTTTTAAGATTTATTCTGTAGCTTGTTATTTCTTTCTCTTGCCTACATTCATTTTAACATGCACTATGATGAATGTAATGCATCTATCACTGTATCCTGAATTTTATTACTATATCTCTTATACAAAGAGGTGTTAAAGCCTTTCAAATAATAGCCTTTGAAAAAAAAACTAATTTCTGTCTTATAAACTAAGTTTAATAAATGGCATCAGTCTTAATGTGTCTGTCCTTTTGAAATTTTTTTTTAAACTGACGTTGACTCCACTTAAGTTGTGCTACATTTGTCAGCAGTGTTTTCTGCTCTGTGTACATTGTTCTACCTAAGCTATCTGCTTGTTGCTGTTAGGGGCAATTCATTATGCTGATTTAAAACTGTGGTGTACTCAACCTTCACTGCACTCTACTTGTGTACTTCTGATTCCTGTGCAGATCAGGAGCATGAAGATTCTAAACTATATTCCATGTTGTTTTGAAAACAAGAGAAAAGTTCAAAGAGTGATTAAATAGTGTACAGACAATATTCCTGTTAAGAATCATAGAATCATAAAATGATAAGGTTGGAAGGGACCTCAAGGATCATCTAGTTCCAACCCCCCACTAGTACAGGAACACCTCCCACTAGTACAGGTCACTCAAGGCCTTGTCCAACCTGGCCTTGAACCCCTCCAGGGAGAGAGCAGCCACAACTTCCCCGGGCAACCTGTGCCAGTATTTCACCACCCTCACTGTAAAGAACTTCCTCCTAACATCCAGTTTAAATCTCCCCTCTTCAGATGCACTGAAGCTTCCTTAATATAAGCATATCAGCAGCTATTTTAAAATAAGCTACAAAATTTGCAACAGTTTGGCAAGGAAGCTGCTTGAAACAATAGATACTACTTTTTGAAGAATTTCAGTTGTACTTTTGAAAGGAATATGAATTCTTGCTATGTCTTACTCTGACAAAGGAAAACAAACATCATAAAAATTCATTTAAAGTCTGTTAGGAAAACTGCAGATACAGCCTTGATCATGGTGCCACAATTCTTATCTAAGACTGTTGGCAGATGTGAGAAAAGGTGAATTAGGATCAGTTTAGCAAGATTTATCCAGTATTTATTAAAAGCTAGACACTATGAATAAGAAAGAATTTGATACTTCTTGTTGTCAAAGCATTTTGCTTCAGTCACTTAATTTCTAATGTGGAACTGTAACAAAGATGTCGCAAATTTTCGCACGCAGAATGAGTAATTTTCTCCACATGCTTTTGAATCTCTTTTGGAGACTTACCAATTCAAGAGTATGGGTATGTGTAAAATTCAGAGATGCTTTTTCAGAAGTAAACCAAGGGAAACTAGAAAAATGCACATGTAGTGTAAGGTGCTTTTTATGTTAAAGGTTTTCAAGTTTGGAGTGCCTACGGAGTAACTTTAACTTTGATTTTTCAACCCTGATGCAATGGGAGAAAAAGTGTTAATTAGTTTATCGACTTTTTTTTTTTTTAATGCAAAATCTTAGTAATCATCATCATAAAGGCATGGTTGGTGCTTTACATAAAAGTTTAAAAACTCAGAATGTCTTATGTGTCCACTGATTTTTTTTTTTTTCTTTCTTACAGCTCTGCCAATATCTGCCGTGCTGAAATGTTTTAATTTTTGAATTTTCTTCCTTTTTTATCTTTGTTTTCTCTGTTGCTGCTTTTTCTGTGACACAAGCCTTTCATTATAGTCACTCTTCTTTTTTCCTTCCCCACTTCTTTCTTTTCCTTTTTAAAGCCATGAGAAGCCGATCCATTGGTGAATGTGCTCTGCCATCGGCCTATATACGCAGTGCTAAAAGTGCTCCTGTTCTGATCCATACTTCCAAACCCTTCTTGCCTGATATTGTTCTCACTCCCCTTTCTGATGAGCTTTCAGGTAGTGCCACCTCTGCTAATTTCTGCACCCCCTTTATCACTTTTTAAGACCTTCTGCTTTCAAATTCTGCTAAATCATTAAGCTTTTCAAAGTAAAAATACTTGGGGGATGGGGGGAGGGGAAGAGATTAAGAATGAATATTTTGAGTTATGTAAAATACCATGTTATTTTTGCAATTCACTCTGGAACTGTTAGAAGTTAGTGCTGTGCCAATGTTTACCATCATAAAAGTGAAAATCAGAGAAATTTATTTTTATTTTCAATTTATTGCTAAGCAGTACTATAGCATCTGTCTACCAGAGAGTACAACTAACCCAAAGGTTTTTATTTGTGATGAGGGAGGGAGGGAAAGGAAGAGCATGTCATTTACATCTTTATGTAAGTTTATTTCAGTGTCACAGAGATGTTGTGTGGACAACCATGATAATTATATAGACTCGTAGAATGGTAAAGTTGGAAGGGACCTCAAGGATCATCNGTGCTGAGGGCTCCAGAACTGTACACAGTACTCCAGATGGAGTCTGACGAGAGCAGAGTAAAGGGGGAGAATCACCTTGGCTCCCATGAAAAGGATGTCTGAAGTATGTGGTGTCATATAAAACACTTTGCAGTGTGCCTGGTTTTGCATAATATGTAGAAACACTTAAAAAATCTATGCAGTTTGGAATTCTGAAGTGCTATGTTTTGTGGTGTTGTTTTCAAAATGGTCTACTTTTACAGAGTTGTAGTCTTCCTCAATGTTATTTGGTCCAGCAGAGTGGTTGGCTAGGAATTTAGCAGTAGGTTGCTTTGGATCATTTTCTTTGAACAAATAGGTTCAAGGATTAGATTAGTACATATTTTAAGGTTGCATACATACGACTTTACAGGTAATGTTGTTGGGTTTTTTTTTTGTTTTCTCCAGTTATTACATAGGTGTAAATTAGTAGTGTATGGAATTAAAAGGATGATAGTTATATTATGCCTTTGTTTCAGTGAGTGGAAGAAAGAGGACACAGTGGCAGGACTATATATATATAGTCAAAACTCTATACAAATATAATGATTTAATGGCAGTAATTATTTAATAGTAGATATATTCTATTTTTCTTTTCTGTTTCTCTGGCCTGCTTTTTTTACCCAAGAAGTATTAAGAACTGTATTTTCAAACTGGATTTTATGTGTGCAAAAAATAAGTCTTGTTGTTGTGAAACAGAAGCTTGGTACCTTAGTATTCAGTCCCAAAACATAGAATCATAGAATGGTAAGGTTGGAAGGGACCTCAAGGATCATCTAGTTCCAACCCCCTGCCATAGGCAGGGAATTAGGGAAGCTCAAGGAACCAGACTTTCACAATGAAAAATCATAACATTAATGCAAAGCTTAACACCACAAAGAGTAGTAAAATGCAAATTATATATAAGAGATTTAATGAATGTATGACTGCAAAGGGTATCTGTTCAGTGATATAAATTACTGGAACTTAGATATTATTTTTTTTATAGGAATTGTACATGAACAACTTACCAGGAAAAAGATCTTACCAGACCATAACATTGTTGGAAATAGTCAGTTCTTAATAAAGATCTTAAGAGCCAGAAGGAAATGAGCTTTCACAGTGAACTATTATTCAGTCATATAGTCACTGTTACTTAATTATCCTGTCTTAATGAAGACAAAAGTGCTTTTGCAGTCAATTTTATCATCCATGATTCCGAAAAGTCTTCACTTACACCTTCTGATCTGTCCTAAACCTGGTAGCTTTCTTCATATTATCCTTTCTGTGGATACTCATCCAATACAAAAACTACATGACCAGTGTGATTCTTAAAAGTGAAATGATTTTACAGACCATTGCACTTCTAACATAGAAACATAGCCCTAGATGCTGTCTTCTCAAACAGATGGGTGTTCAAACAGCTTCCTGATGTGCACAGGTGTCTTGAACACTGACAGACTAAAAGGCTGTAGGGAAGAAAAGCAAACCACTAGAATGTGGATAGGGAGGTAGCAGAGTAAAGGAAAAACTTCCCACCAGATGTGAGTGTGATTTGCTTTTTTTAATTTTCTGCCTTTTTTTTAGAAGTTGTGCTCCCTCTCCTTTTTTTTTTAAACATAGAGCTTTGTCATTTCCCCTGGCTTTTCTTCCTACAGTAAACATATTCTTTTCCTAAAGCCTTCTGTGTCTAGAAGAAATAGCTAAATAGCTGTTTCTGTCATAAGTGTACTTTAATTAATGATGTTTAGGTATCTGTAAAAGCCCTTCTTCTTACTTCCTGATTATATGAATATTCCTGTTATCCAAACTGACTTTCAGATCCAAGCTAGTGGGGGAAAAAAAGATAGGATGCCCTCATCTCTTATAGTGTAGTATTAGCTCCTTTTTAGCTGTGAAACTCCTCATTGAACACTCTTGAACTTTGACAGGTAGTCTGAAAGAAAGCATTTATGTCAAAACCTTTACCTTATGTACAGCACAGTATATTAATTCAAGAGTGAAGCAGAACACTCCACTATAATTTGCTACTTCTGTAATGTTTGTCTGAAGATCAGTGAGCCAGTTAACAAAATATATTACAGCCCAGTATTGACATTCAGGATCTTAGAGGATCCTTTTCCTAGGATTGCAATTCCTTCATATAGTTTCTTAGTTATGTCTTATTTCCACATGCAGAATATTTGCAACTTTTCAAATAGAATCCAGAAAGTGAAATAGGAGATTTATGCTTTTTTGTGTTTAGTAAAGAGTTTTGGGACAGTGCAGTTGTTGCAAATATGCAGTATTTCTGAAAGGTACTTTAAACCTGTCAGAATCATAGAAAATGAAGTCTTACACATTTCATAAAATCATAGAGTAGTTTGGGTTGGAAGGGGCCTCTAAGGTCATCCTGTCCAACCCTCCCCTGCAGTGAGAAAGGACATAGAATCATAGAATGGTAAGGTTGAAAGGGACCTCAAAGATCATCTAGTTCCAACCCCCTGCCATAGACAGGGACACCTCCCACTAGTACAGGTCACTCAAGGCCTCCTCCAACCTGACCTTGAACACCTCCAGGGAGGGAGCAGCCACAACCTCCCTGGGCAACCTGTTCCAGTGTCTCACCACCCTCACTGTAAAGAACTTCCTCGACATCCCTTACTAAATCAGGTTGCCCAGAGCCCTGTTGAGCCTCACCTTGAATATCTCCAGGGATTGGGGCCTCAACCACTTCCCTGGGCAACCTGTTCCAGTCCTCCACCACCCATTTGCAGGATATCTAGTAAAACCCTTTGTTCTGTAACCGCTGAGAATTTTCATGTACGAGACTGCCTATAAAAAAACCCAAATGTTTCAGTAAGATGTATGCAAGATGGGCTGCAAGAACAGACTAATTAATTTTAGGTGAAAGATCATTCTTTATTCACTAGGACTAAATGAATCAAAGGAAGTATTAACATGAAAGAGATAGAGATATATATATATATAAAAAATAGGCCCTTATAACCTTGCTCCCTAATCAGTAAGTAATCATTAAATATAAAGAAATCATAACTGTAGTGTGAATATGGTTGTAATTGCTCTTTAATCTTAGAAACTCACATTATGATGGCATTCTTCCATAATTAAAAGTTGAAAAGCAAAATAGGTTATTTTTTCTCTTTCTTAACTAACTTTCTATTATTAAATAGTATCCTGTCCCAGTGCTGTATGTCAGTCTTCTACTCGCACTCATGCTATCTTGCCAGTGAGTTTGTATGTTACCGTGTCTGTCTCCCACTTGATGCTGAGAAACTACCTTTCCTTTCTGCCTTCCTACGGGGGGGGGAAGAGAAGTGAGTGATTTAAGTAGAGATGGAAATTGGTAGTTCCAGCCAGCCTCACCCAATCTCTTCCTCACTGTGCCATATGAGGAACCAGGCCAGCGTTTCTCCAAAGTTTGTGCAGTGTGCTTTCTGGAGCACTGTTGCAATGTAGTTAGTGAAAACTCCTTAGGAGCTGATGGTGTCCCAGTGTGACTGTATACCTGTGTGCAAGAATGAACCCTGGTTATGAAGGAACTGTTCTGTGGTTTCAAACATTGTATTTTCAGTGCCGATACTGCAATAACAGTATAATTTTAATTTCCTTAATTTCTTCCTCCGGCCTACAAAAAAGAAATCTCTATTGTTTAGAAGCACTACACGTTGTCGGAAAACGTTTTTTCTGTACTTGTATGTGCTAGTCATGTCTACCTAAGCACCTAAAATTAGTCCTGGATCAACATTGAAAGAAATCTAGCTGAATTTGTTTCAATGTGTGGAGCTGCTTGGCGTGCTTTTGGAGTTCTACATCTCGTGATGTTTAACATCCTGTAAAATCATAACTGCATGCATGCACAGTATGCAATCCTCAGGCTGCTGCTTTATATAAGCTTGAGTTTATAAAAGGTATGAAAGCTGCATATTGAGGGCTCAAGATGAGATCAGTGTATTGTAGTTACATGTAATATCCTCAAATATGATATTACCATACATGTTTTTTGGCTGAATCCTATACTACTTTCTTTGTAGCTGTAAGGAATAACTTTGAGACTATATAAACATAACCTGTGTTAATCTCTGCTTAAATCAATAGAGTGTTTCATAGAACCCTAGAATGGCTTGGTTTGAAAGGGACCTTAGAGATCATTTTCTCCAACCTCCCTGCTGTGAGCAGGGACACTTTTCAACTAGATTTGGCTTCTCAAGGCCTCATCCAACCTGGCCTTGAACACCCCCATGGAGGACGCATCCATGGAGCATCCCTGGGCAGCCTGTTCCAGGGTCCTACCACCCTTGTACTGAAGAACTGCTTCCTGAGACCCAGTGTAAACCTAGTCTCCCTCAGCTTTAGAATCGTTCCCTCTTGTCCTGTTGCTAGACACTCTTATGCTAAGTGCCTCTCCAGACTTCCTGTAGCATCCATTCCTTCAGGTACTGGAAGGCAACTATAAGGTCCCCTTGAAGTCTCTTCTTCTCTAGGCTGAACAACCTCAGCTTTCTCAACATGTCATTATAGCAGAGGTGTTCCAGCCCTTGGATCACTTTTGTGGCTTCAACAGCTGTCTGTCCTTTTTATGATGGAGACACCAGAACTGGATGCAGTGTTTGAGGTGGGGTCTCACAAGACCAAAGGGACAGAATTCCCTCTCTAAACCTGCTGGCCACACTAGAGAAAGACCACTCATATCAGAGGATGTTAGTTCATAGGGTTAAGTTGAGCAGGAGCAATAATGAGAATTTAGATGCTGGTTAAAGCTGAAGAGAGAAGTAAGCGATAATGAATTGGGCTGTATCTGATGATTTTCAGTTTATGTTTATTTTCTGAAATAGCTTGGATGTCTGCTCTGTTTCTCCAGTACAAACCTCTTTATTTTCTGTCTAACAGCTTTTTTACAGCTCAGTAAGTTTTCTATCAGGCCAAACTTTGTTTCAAAATTCTAACCTCTGAAAAATTGAGCATGGAGATACCCCTTCTTGTCCTCTTCTAACATACATATTTAATTAAGTACAGTTGTATCTCATTTCTCCAGTTTATGTGCTTTGCTCAGGAGGAAAATATGAGAAAATTCAGTTCTAACTGATGTTCTCAGAAAAGTGTGAGCTTCTGTTTTACAGATTTCTAAGGTGACTGCAGAGTATTAACTATTATCGAAATAGATATAGAGATCCATGAAGTAATGATTTAAAATATTTTAAAAATTAATTCAAATAGTTTCTTTATTTTGGCAGTAGCATATCAGATTTCAGGGAGTGAAAGGGGCTTAAATTTTGTGCTGACTTTTAAGTTCACTATTGCAGTCCTGATGATTAACTCTCTAGAAAGAACAATAAGGTGAGTCTGTTTATTGTGGCAAGTAACACTTGCTGGTGTTCATTTAAGCTCTTTACTGTTATTCCTGACTTTAAGAGCACATCCACAACTTCTTAAGTGGTAAGTAGTTAAAAATAAATCTGGGGAATAAAGATTCTATCAAAAAGGAAATTGAGGAAGCTCTTTTTACCTTACTGTTTAAGTGCCTATCCCATAAAAAGACTGCAAAGGATAGCAAAAATTCATGCAATTGGTGGAATTGTCTGTAAGCGATAGTTACTCTTGACTACAATTATGGTTTAATAGCATGAAGGCTTCCTAAAACAGATCAGGAAATCTGAAGAGAGCCATGAAAGTTCATTGTTTTGGTAGATGATGTGAAGTGGGCTGAAGGTATTTCTGTACCATTCCTAGATGATCCATGTTGGGACTGCAGCTTACCTTGGAGTTCACTGTGTTTTGTACTGATGCTAACATAGTCGCAGTCTCAGCAGAGATAAGGAATCACTTATTTAAACTGTCATAACAAATGTTCTGACCTTTCAGGACAAAAGTGGGATTACTCTAGTGTTAACTGTTGTGAGGCTTTTCCAGGATGTTTTTCAGTACCAGAGTTATTTGGTAATTCTCATAAATGTAAAACTGGAAGAGGTGGGGGTGGTCAGCCTCCAGTAAGCACTTAGTTTTACAAAACATCTTTCTAGAGTAAAAGGCTCTCTCTCTAAATTATCTATGATGTATAGTCATCTTCTCTGTATAGGGTCTGCTCTTCCCTGTCATTTAGGCATGCACTATATTACTTATGCCATAATATCCATAACTGTATGATAATGTTCTTTCTGATATTTTGATAGTTTGTATATATTCACACAAAGAGTAGTTTGCCACTTTAATAGGCAATTCCAACTTCCCAGAATACTTGTTCTTTTTGGAGTTGTGAATTTCTCTGAAGATAAAAATTTCATGAAGGGTGTTACTGTTAAGCTGATTTCTATTCCAGGTAACTGTTTACTGAACAGGCTAGCTGGAATAATACTGAATTATTGAATTTATTGGCACAGCCCTAGCTTTAACTGTGTTTCCAAACGTTCCATGGTCTCACTGTTTGTTCTCATGCATGTTAACATTTAAAACTGTGTTCTGGTGGTCTAACTCATTTATATTACATTCTGTACTGGATATTATGTGCGTGTGTTTTTAACATTCTAGTACTGGTAAAACTGTTTTTGTTGTGCTTAAGAAAATAAGGCTCTGGACTTTCCTGGCTTTTAAAGTCCTGTAATTAGGATGTAACAGTAAATGAATACTGTATAAATTTTAGTGCATGTTACATATACTTTTTTCCTACAGACATTGACGATGCTCAAATTCTTCCTCGCCCACCTCGAGTCAGACATTTTTCACAGAGTGAGGATGCTCCAAGTGAAGTGTTTGGTGCATTAAATGAGGAACAGCCACTGCCACGAAGCAGCAGCACCTCTGACATCCTGGAACCATTCGCAGTTGAACGAGCCAAAGGTGCAGTTCCTGTCATTGACAGTTCATCCCATCATGCTCCAAGTTTACAGAGTTCCACTGAGACCTCTTCAATGCATAGATCCACTGAAAGCCATATCACTGATACAAATAGCAGAGAATCCTCCTTGGAAGTTGGGGATAGTATTTATGACCATCTTTGTCATTTAATAGGGCCGGTAGAATTTGCAAACAGAGCCTTTGAACAAAGCCAATATGTTGACCTTGAAGGTGAAGATGATCTCCTTTCCTCTCTGAGAGAATATCTTAAAGAAAAAGAAGAACTTTGCGGTAACTTTGAGATAGATAAATGTGAGGCTTCTGCTCACGAAGTTGATACATCAGTAAATAGGAATGATAGATTTCCATTGGATGGATTAGAAAACAGAGATAACACCAGTCAATGCACAAATAGCACCACTGTTACAGAAAGAGCTGATAACACAGAGCTGCACCTAGAACAAAACCAAAGTGGCTTTATAAGTAATATTGCACCTACTCAAGTAGACGTTTTTACAAGAAATCAAGCGCTCGATAAAGCCAGACAGTTAAACGTTGATAAACAGTATGAAAGCCTGTTTATTCATGAGTCAAGTAGTCCTAGCAGCAAAGAAGGGAAGAGACACCTGTACAGGCAAGCAGCTACTGAAGCTGATGTAGATTTAGATGTGGAAGCAGCAGTAGCTGAAAAGCATAAAAATGCCCAGTTTAATGAAAAAGTCACCAACTCACGTGTTACACAGGCAAAGAAAATTCTTCCTAAAGCACAAGTTAGCCCTCAGATGCCTCACGTCACAGGCATAAGCAAACTGTCACCAACTAAAAGGAGTATATCCGAAACTGTAACTCATAGGGCTAAAATCATGAAAATAACAACTAAGAAAAGAAATAGTGTTCATGTTACTTTTAGGCCATCTACAGAATCGGTTCAATTTTACAATCCTCTTGAGAGCAAAGAGGCTGCTTGGAAAGCAAGACTTCGTAAACTTGGTGGCTTCAGTAGTAGTGGTAGTAGTGGCAACAACAGCAGTACCAGTGCAAGCAGCAGCCCACCACCTGTCACGGAGCTGGTTAGACCTGGAATATATAGACCTCTAGAGGCAATCAGTGCTGCTCCAACTGGCAGCAAGCAAATTAAGGAATCTACAGACACTCAAGCAGCCATGTTGCAAAAAGACGGTATCGCAGTTAATCAGTTGCATAATCGTAGTGCCTTTAGAGCATCAGGTCAGGAGTCAGCACAACAGCAGGGCTCCCTGGGTGGTGTTTATAAAACTGTTGTACATGCTCTTTCGAAGCCGAAGGCAAATGTTTCCCCACAGAGGCAGAACAGAATGCCAGCAGAGGCTCCACTGAGGGATCTGTACAGTCATGTAATGGGCTATTTTGGAAGGAAAGCTGCAGGTGAGCACTAACAGTGTGCAGAGCGCAAAAGGAGAAAAGCAGCACCAGTTTGGCTTAATGCAACTGAAGCAAGCTCTGATAAGCAATCAAAAGGCTTTGGGATGATCACTGCTTTCCCCGTTCGGTTATGCATGCGCCTACAGCCAGCTGATTTTTCTCCCAGCATAAGTTACTTTTATGTACTTTAAATTACTAATTTCCCTTTTCAAGATGTTTAGTTGAACCTCTTTGCTGCTGAAGACCATCAGGTTAGGGAAGAGGAAGAGACAGTAAATGACCTGATAAAGGATTGAGCCTTGAGAGTTTTTAATTTTTGCCTGTCATGCAAAACCTTAAAAATTCAGCCTATTGAACGATTGGCATCTACATATTTTATAAGAATGTACTATTTCCTTCTGAATGCAGTTTGTTTGTCAAAAGGACCCTGGCTCCTGACCAGCTGCGTTGAACTAATTGTATTTCTGGTTCATTTAGTGTGTTTTCTTCTTCCTCCTCTTCCTCCTTCTCCAAAACAAAAAAAAAAGCCCTTAAATTTACATTTGGAGGTCGGTTTAGATGACTTGAAAAAGACAGTCCAAAACAAATCTGTTACTGAAATGATTTCATTACAACAGTTCTCTGAGAGTCTAATCGTAAAGCTTGATTTGAGTCTTTTTCAAAACATGCTGTAGGTCTTTCTGTATTCATTCATCAACATGGATGCAGTTACATCTTGGCAACATCTTCCATTGCTTGCTTGGTTTTTTTTTCTTGGGCTCATGGATGTTCATGAAGGTCTCATGATAGTATTTCTCTTGCTAACTATGAGACCTCTGTGGACTGATGAAAAGACTGTCATTCTATTATCCATTGTTTTAGTCCATGTCACCTTAAATGAACAATAAATTAACTTTCAGCAGTAATGTAGGTTTTCTTTTTCCTCATTGTTATGCTGGCATGATTAACAGAGGATTCTGTACTGCATTCTGCATCGAGATGTTAATGCCACCTGAGGGCACTCTTTGTAAGCACAGTACTACAAAAACGTGACTGTCATGGGTCTCACAAAAGCAATTTGCATCCTTGCAGACTCTAGACCTCTGAAAAAGAGATCTCTAGAAAGCACTGATTTTAGAAGTACTATTTATTTGAAATCTGTAACATCTTAACGAGCCTCATGATTAGAGTAAGCCATCATCGTGGAATAAATCTTACAGAGGAAACGTGAATTGAAGTAATTGAGGATTTTAAAGGTGAAGATTATGAAGTGAGGTCTAACAGCCACAGTTATATATAACACTGATAAATGTGTGAACTTAATTAATTGTTCATAACCATTGACCATCCAGACTTTGAATTTTCATTCCGTGTACTAGCATGTAATTTTAATTACATAACATTTTCTTTGCACTATTTATACTAACTGTATACAGTGCCACTTTGACATTTGTCATTAGTACAATTTACAACCCAGTTTCCTTTTTCCACTACATTGCTTTTCATATGAAGAAGGAGCCTGTAAGAATTGTATAAAACTTTTAGGATTTATTACTTATTTGTCATGATATGGAGGAAGAATATATGCTTTATTCTTAAAGCAAGCATTAACAACTTTGAGTAGTGCTTACCTATAAGCTTCTTGCTCTGAAAGGTGGTACTGGAAATCAACTAACCCCTGCTTAGTGGGAAGAAGAAGCCGTACTAATTCTTCAAGTAGAATCTGCTTTGAAAGAGAGAAAAACTTAAAATGCATGTTTAGCAATTTTGATTTTTTTTTTTTTAATTTGTGTTGATTAGCAGGTTTTTTCATTTGTTACTTTTTGTTTTGAAACTACCTTGATGTGTTCTTTACTATATATAGTTGTTCATTTGCTTTTAGCTAATAGAGAGGACATGAGTCAAAAGCTGCACCCTATTGATAGTGATATTGGCAGTAGCAATACAAATGTTCCTGACCTCATGGATGAATTTATAGCTGAGAGACTCCGCAGTGGTAGTGCACCGGTAAGTCTCAAACTTCCTACTTCCAAACTATTCCTTACAATATGTAAGTCTGCATATATGTGAATTATAAATCAGTTCACTAAAATGTATCCATCTGGATTTTATGAACCAGAAAGAATTAAGAGTATCACTTAATTTTGCCTTGCCATTTTGTATTTTCATATCCATTAAACCTTCATTGAGAAAGCAATGCAGAAGTTACTGTCAGTTGAATATCTCATAGAATTAAAGAGCTTTAATTGCACCTGTAAAGAGCTTTGTACACAGACACTTGCAGAATAATGGTTTATATGTAAATTTGTAGCCCTTAGTGTGGTGTGTAGTTAGGCACCATGCTGTAATATGGTAATACTCTCTACAAGTATAATCAGCACAGCAGGCTATGAAACTACACCACTACACGTTTTTCCTTCACCTTTTTATTTCACTTACAAGTGTTGAGTAAGTTTTTGTAAATAGTTCTTTACTAATTGAATCAACATTTCATATGCTTTTTTTCTTACACATCTCCAGAAGTGTTATGTTGTTTGGAATGTTGTTCATAATGAGAAATTTTAATCAGTTTTAAATCAAGAATTTCTGCTTGCTGTTGAATGCATACAGAACAAGATGAGTGATTTGAAGAAAGAGGTGGTTTATTAAGTAGCAGCTAAAGGGAGATATAAAAAAAAAACAAACAACCCAGTTGCTAATGAAGAACTAAATGTAGTGTTTCAAAGTTGTTCAGTTTTTTATTCTGCTTAGAATTTTGTAGGATTTTTAAGAAGCTTATTTAGCTTCTGAAGAAGCTAAATAAGCTAGACATGCTTCTATAGAAGAGTTCCCAGCAAGTAGTTTAGTTGCTGGTAATGGGCGGGAGAAGAAGATTCTTTAAAGCAGTTAGAAAAAATTGTTATCTTTTATAAATGATGAGAGAGGACCTATAGAGTTTGTCCAAATACATGCCTTTTAATTTTTGTATTGAACTCATGTCTGGGAAACTTGATTGTTTCTGAAGTGTTCTTTTTAGTAAGTCTTGAGTTACAAGACAGAAATCCTAACTTGAAGTGTATAAAAAATGTTAATTTAGTCTGCAAATTAATAAATGAGCAAACCTCATAGCCAGCCACAAAAGAAAAGAGAGATCAAATACTATTTGTTTTCACATGGATATGTAAGAATATTGATTATTAATAGTTCAGACAAGAGAATTAATACTTTGGCTAGATTTTGTTACCTAAGGAAAGTAAGTTTGGATATTTTGAAACTGCCATTGATTTTGCAGTATAGCACATGACAAGAAATATGCCTCCTTAAAACAGAATATCAACCTACTAATTTTGGGCTGTTGAATCTATCGAATGCTAAAACCTTGTATCAAGAAAAGCTTGTCAGTCCAAGTAAATCTCAAATCTAACCTAATGCCTGTGTGGCACATGTTAGACTGAATCCTTGCCTTTTAAGGTATGTGCCCAGGAACTAATCATACACCTAAAATTTGTATTTAGAAATTCTGTGACTCCGTGGATTTTTAACTTGCTGCTGCCTGTATAGCGTTTTGGAAAGTCTTGGCTACATATGTCGTGCGATGACAATTTGTGCTTTAGGTACTTGAAGAGTCATTTGTTACGTTCTGACACTTGTAAATGTGAGATTACTTCTTCAATTTTATGTAAGTCAGCCACTCAGGATTGTAAGATAATTTAAGTCCCTTCAATATGTAGAATGTGACAAGAAGAGGAAGCAGCCCTGGCAGCCTGGAAGTTCCTAAAGACCTTCCGGATATGCTGAACAAACAGAACCAAATGCGTCCTATAGATGACCCGGGGGTGCCTTCGGAATGGACATCACCTGCCAGCGCGGGCAGCAGCGACCTCATCAGTTCTGACAGCCACTCTGACTCTTTCAGCGCCTTCCAGTACGATGGACGCAAATTTGAAAGCAAGTATATTTTTCCACAAGTAAAAACATTTTTGCTTGCTTGCAAATTGCCTTTTTTATCTTTGTTAAACTTATGTGCCAGCAGTTTTCTGTAAAGAGGTCCTTATTTCAGTTTCCCGATGAAATCATTACCATGTTATGGAGCAAGCAGAGTTCTTGAGAAGCTGTTGTGTTTATGGTGTACTAAACAAAACAGCAGTACTACTGTGTAAAAAAGCAGAACAACAGTGAACAGAAGTTAGAAAGCAATATTGTCTTCTACCTGAAGAGTATCCATCTGTTTTGCACAAAATATGAAAAGGTTGCTATTTTGGAAGTTACTTGAGTTATTTTGAAAACACTTAGGTAAAACTTTAAAGAAGGGCTTCTGATATTTTTACAGCTATAGATAAGTCAAGATACTTGCCATAGTATCATGGTAAAATTATTTGCTTTGTGAACATTATTGTGCTTTCTCTCACAATGCTTTTCATTCGTTCTATTTATCCATTTCCAATCTTGTACAGTAGAAGGGGTCATTGTGGTTATTGGGGATTATGACTTCATGTATTTATGTAAATGAAAAATAAGGACCTATTTACAAGGTCTTGTAATGACAGGACAAGGGGCAATGGGTCTAAACTGGTAGAGGGAAGATTTAGACTGGATGTTAGGAGGAAGTTCTTTCCAGTGAGGGTGGTGAGGCACTGGAACAGGTTGTCCAGGGAGGTTGTGGTTGGTCCCTCTCTGGAGGTGTTCAAGGCCAGATTGGACGAGGCCTTGAGTGACCTGTACTAGTGGAAGGTGTCCCTGCCTATGGCAGGGGGTTGGAACTGGATGATCCTCGAGGTCCCTTCCAACCTTACCACTCTATGATTCTATGAAAAGTAATATTTATATGGCAGAAGTAATTAAACAAAGTACAGTATATTTATTTTGCAACAGTGTGTTAGTGGCACTGCGAGATACACATGTGGATGTTCCATGAAGGGTTTTGGAGGTCTTTGGCTTTTGTTTTTTATACCAGTGTATTTTTAGCTTGTATATTAATCCAGTGCTTTCCTCGTACAGATTTCAGCTTTGGCACTGAGGCAGGAACACCAGCTTCTACTGACGTTGATGCAATTTCAGCACAGCAACAGAGTGCTGAGGAGCAAGAAGTGGCCAGTCTAACTACTCTCCACATAGATTCAGAAACAAGTAGTCTCAATCAGCAACCATTGTCTGCAGAAGCTGCAACTATTACTGGTAAAGTAGTTAAAAAAAAAAAAAAAAAAAAAAGCCCAAAACCCAAGCCTAAAAAACCCCATATATTTCAGAAGAATGCAAGTTCCAATTTCTGCAATGAATCTATAATCTGTATAAGATGATTCTTGGATTTCAGAGGGTTTTTTTGATAGCTGTTGAAAAGTAGTGAATGAAATTGCAGAATTGGGAAAGCTTTGTTTGATTTAGCTACCCATATGATCACTGGCTTGGTGCTAAATGTGTTTTAAAGCCTTCATGAAAAATTCTATATGATTACCAAGGAGAAAATTCTTACCACATAATGTATACTAGATCTCTTACAAGTGTCTGTTACTGGTTGTCAAATTGCTAGGTTTCAGAGAGAGATTTTTTTCTTGGAAGGCCTTGGCAGTGCACTGCATCACAGTGAATTATCATGAGATGCTTTTATATGTGATATCCATCCACCTTAACCCCTCTTTGTATTGTCATTTGTGTAACTGGGAGCTTGTAATATTCAAAATGTTAATTAATACCTCTTTATATTGTCTGTTGTGTAACTGGGAGCTTTTAATATGCAAAATGTTCATTATTGTGCCATATAAGATCACTTTCCATTTGTGTAACTTATGGATTCTTTTTTTCTTAATACTTTCCCTGTTGTTTTCATTAAAAATTAAGCCTGTTAGGAAGCAGTATTTGATAGCCTCGGTTGATGAGCTTGAGGCTGCAGCAGTTTACTTTGCAACTGTTCCTTGAGAGAACAGCTATTAAGTTAGTAGCCACCAGGTGATGCAGTTAACCCAAACTGAATGGGCTCCTTTCTGAAAGATAGAATCTTCCTCTCTGAGGAGTATTTGGAAGAAGTCTCTTGCCAGTTTCTGTAAAAGAAGTAAAGATGTCCTTGGTCATTTTCATACTTGTTCCATCACTGTTATCTGCTACCATTTCTGTTACAGCCTTGGGAACAAGTATACCTATCTGTGAAAGCTTCTACCTACATGCAACATCTTATTTTCTGTGAGAAATCAAACCCTGCATTTTCTGAGATATTGAAAGACATCTTTACTTCCTCTGCCATGGTTTTCACTTTCTAAATGAGCATTTCTACTGAAAGAAGCATGGTCTTAGCTTTCTTGGACATTGTTGTTCAGCTTGTTCAACAATGTTCAGCTTGACTTTCATTCTCTTCATTTTTTTCTTTGCTATGTGCTTGTTTAAAGCCCTTGCAGCAAATCTGTTCCTTTTATGTTTTTTTATGTGTTAACAATTTCATTACTGTTTGGTCTTTTCATCCAAGTTTGCCCTGTAATTTAATTGATAAGATGGCAATTAATGACTGAGTTGTCCGTTGTGCTATTCTGTGACTGTCTCTCTTGTTGTTTGGACCACTGTTTTAAAGAGGCAGCTGTTGTGTATCACATGCATTTGGCTGTGTTTCCTGTGCAATTACAACACTTCTGTTCCACACCACAACAATGTCAGAGCTCATTGTCTAATTTTTGCTATACTGGCAGATAAGAAAACAGGAGGATATTCTTTTCTTCAAAGTTTTATGAAGCGTAGGCAGCTATCTGGTGAAAATCACACGTATGCAGAATCTCACAACAGGGAGGCTGCAGTGGGAATTCACAGTGTTAGATACCAGAAAAACCATGCAGAAACTCAACCTCAAAATGCACTCTAAAGAAATGAGTTTTCATAGAAAAGCTTAGGTTGTAAGGGACCCTAGAGATCATCTACTCCAACCTCTCCACCATGGGCAGGGATGCCTCTCAGCTAAACTCAGCTTCTCAAGGCCTCATCCAACCTAGCCTTGAACACCCAACCCCCAGGAGTTTTCAGTGGTTCTGCCACTTAGAAAACTTCTTGTTTCTAAATAGTTTTGCTTTGAAGGTATTTCAAAGGAAAATTTTTACATTTTACTTTGTGCACAGACATGATTTCATATTTTAAACAAATTAGTGAGTTTACCGATTGCTGTTTAGTAGTCCTAGAAAAAGTTGAAGCCATAGTAGTCTGTCAAATTTTAGATGCATATGTGTGAAAGCATCTTTTAGTGCTTCTTAGAAGACTCTAGTAGTTCAGCAAATTGTCCATATTATTTCTGTCCATTCTCTTCCATCAGATGGCTGCCCCCTCGCTCCCCCTCTTCGGCTGCCCCCTCGCTCCCCCCCTTTTAGTTCAGATAAGAGTCCTTTGCAGTTTAACAGTGTAATTAGGTTTTTGACCACTATTTCTGTTTTGATAACATGGACATTTTGTATCAAGTTTTTAAAATAATTTGTTCTTTGCAAAAAAGAATATCCAACAGTTTGAGTAAATTGCTGTTTTGAAAGACTTACTTTTGCGTTGCTGTTCCCGAAGTTCAGTTCATCTCCAACACTGCACTCTACATGTCGGTCTAATATTTTTTTGTCTCAGTTACTTTAGATAAAAGGCTGAAATTACTAGATTTTAATTCTTCCATTTTTAATATGTCCTGATGTGTAGGGAAATATGTGGTGAATTTCTGTTCTTTTTTTCTTTTTTTATGCTGACTGAGCTCAAATTTTTATAGTGATCTTTAGGCAAATGCAGTAAGTGAAAGTAAGGTGGTGCAGAAGAAAAGTACAAGCACCTGTGCCCTCTCCACAGAGGAGACCAGATAGTTGCCTAAAGATGGTGCTCAGTAGTGATCACGATAAAATGCCTTTGGAGCACTGCCATTTGAACACTTTTCCTGTTTTAGAGGAAATAATAATGGAGGAAATACAGAACTTTCCTCAGCCCAATTGGTAGATAAACATCAAACGTTGCCAGTTACTGCTTTGAGCTTTTACTTATCAATTAACTTGTGTGTTCCCATAAACCTGGAAAACCTATTGTTCCATGAAAATGTCTACTTAAATTTCTCTTCAGCCAAGCATTTTGGTAAGGGAACGTGAAGAGAAATTTGACGAGTTTCAGAACAATGAAAGTGCTGCAGACCAAACACATCTAAAATCACTTGCACCTAAAATAGAGCTCTGTTAATCCATGTACCTATCTGATATTGATGTTCATCTTGGCTTTCCTGCATGTAATTTGTTTTCTTTCAGAGCACCATTCAGAGGCAGATCTTCTTACAGTTCTTAAATCTTTTCTTGCCCAGATTTGATATATGGAAGTGGTTCAGTTTTGGGGGTTTGTTAATGCTGTGTTTAGACAACGTTTCAGTAGCTCAAGAAAATAGAAAAGGCTTTTAAGGTAACTGTTAAAAATTGCATTTACAGGCTCTGAAAGTGCTTCTCCAATCCAATCTGCTCTTGGATCCCGATCACAGACACCCTCTCCTGCCACTCTTCATGCAGATCATATTGAGCAGAAGGATCTGCACCTGGATGAGAAACTCCACCACTCTGTTTTACAGACGCCAGATGACCTAGGCAATATCTGGAATAGAAAATATAAACATGTTCTTTCTTTATTTCCAATGCCATGTAGTGAAGTAGCTAGTGTCACAGTAGTTGTAGAGAATCCTGTGCAAGAGTATTTCATCTGCACTTTAAAAGATTTTGTTACAGTGATTTAAAAGCAAACAGAAACCTTTTGCATTTAATCTTGCATTTCATTGGAACTATTAGCAATGGATTAAGAGTTCCCATGTTTATAATTGTTCTTTTTGATGCTTAGAGTCATGGCAGCTTAATCTAGTATGTTTTATCATTGATGTACAAATAATAAGACATAATTTTAAAGTAATGTAGTTTCTCCTTGGAAGTTTGGTTCTTTTCCCTTTCATATTTAAACAAATCTCTAATTACTTCAACTACCTTAGCTATTGAATTCTAAGGTGTGTTTACTTTCTAAATACCAAGTTCTCATTTCTCCCATGTTTGGTCTTATGAAAACAAAGTTCCTATATATATTTGAGGCCCTTTAAGTAGCCTACCAATAGACAGAAATGTAATGGTTTTGCGTTGTAGTTTGAAACCTACTGCCTAGAAACTGTTAGTGTCTCTACCACAGTGGTCCAGATATTCAAAACAAGAGGCAATGCAATTAGCCTGAATTCAGATTTAATTTGATTTTGTATGCCCGTGGGAGCTGCAAGATTTTCAGATCTCGGCACATTCTGATGCTGAGGTGTTTTGAAAATCTAAGAGGGACAGAAAGAAGATTCTGAATGCCTGCTGCTTTAAAACTCATTAGCTGGTTTAGTGTGTCTATTTAGATTTAGTGTGTCTGCTTAGCTAGATAGGAGTGAACTGAGTAGACTTCAGCCATTGTAATCTATTGAAGTTTTCTTTATATGGAGGAACAAGATTAATCATCTTCCACCTTTAAAAAACCCCAGTTCATTTGTATGACACTGATGTGCAGGGAGAACTAGGTGAGAGACTGTGGTTTTATGTTACTGAATGTTGCCTCACCACACATGCAGACTTACTACTGAAAGAGCAGCAGCTAGATACAAGTTTACTCTCACCTTTCTCTTCAGTTTGCAATCAAATACATTCCTAGTAGGTTCTAAAGAAAATAATCTTTTATTTTTATTGGGAAAATAATATGAAGTTGAAATGTAGTTTTACATGTAAGCAAGCGAGTATTCATTGCCTCCAAAGAATGTGAGACAGCAAAAGTGGCCTCACTAGGTCCATCAGATCCTTATCAGGGCTTCAATAATAGACTTAAATGTTTTTTTATAGAAAAATGTAAGAAACAGGACAATTCTTCCTCAACAGAGTTTGATAATAGACACATAGTTAACTATATCCAGTGCTGAGGTGGCTCAATGAATAAGAAGTATCTTGCTGTGAAAGCCTGATCTTTTTCTTTTTCCTGTTTGGCTTTAAGAAAACTGTGTAGGTAATAGTTATATCACAACTTTATTTTTTTGGAGAGGTAGGTCTCACTATACTATTTTCTTCCATTACAGAAACTACTGAATTCCCCTCAGAATGTTGCAGTGTGATGGCTGGGGGAACTCTTACAGGATGGCATGCAGATGTTGCTACTGTGATGTGGAGGCGAATGCTAGGAATTTTGGGAGATGTGAACAGCATCATGGATCCAGAGATTCATGCCCAGGTTTTTGATTACCTGTGCGAACTGTGGCAGAATCTGGCCAAGGTAAAAGAACTGGACCTCTTCTCCAACCTGACCTGATAGGGCAGGATTTTCAAAAGGGGAAAAAACATCACCCTTTATATTTACACCACTCTAAAATGTTTATCTTTTTGTTTTGAATAATTGCAGATAAGAGACAATCTTGGTATTTCAACAGATAATCTAACTTCACCATCTCCACCAGTTTTAATTCCCCCGCTGAGAATTCTAACACCATGGCTGTTCAAGGTAAATTTGAACACTGAGCAGTGAAACAGTAATAGAGTGCATGTAGGTGCAGGAGTGTTTTAATGTGACTTTTTTGATTTATTAATAATAAATACTGTTCTAAAACTGTAGGCAACAATGCTGACTGATAAATACAAACAAGGAAAACTACATGCTTACAAACTCATTTGTAAGACAATGAAGCGAAGACAAGATGTTTCACCAAACAGGGATTTTTTAACTCATTTCTACAACATAATGCACTGTGGACTTCTTCATGTTGATCAAGTAAGTTTAATTATGAAATTTCAGGTTAATATAAATAGTATAACTAAAAATGAAATTGTTTTCTCAAAAGTACTGAATGGGTTTCCAGATGAGGAACTTTGAACTTTGTTTTTTTTTAAATATCTGACCCTTTTTCTAAACTTTCATAAATTGTACTCATGGTCTTGGTTGTAATCAGGAGTGCTCTTTTTTTTAGTGTATGGACATCTCCTTTTTTTTTTCCACCTATAATCAAACTGCACTGCTTTTCTTCCTGGCACATATTGTGTATGGGCAGCAGGAGTAGGGAAACGATTGTGCTCCTGGACTTGGCACTGGTGAAGCTGCAATTCTGGGCCACTCACTGTAAGGGCATTGAGGTGCTGGAGCATATCCAAGGAAGGGCAACAAAGCTGATGGAGAGTATAGAGAGCAAATATTCTGAGGAGCAGCTGAGGGAACTGGGGCTGTTTAGACTGGAGAAAATGAGATTGAGGGGAGACCTTATTGCTCTCTTCATCTACCTGAAAGGAGGTTGTCACAAGGTGGGGGCTGGTCTCTTTTTCCTAGGAATAAGTGACAAGATAAGAGGAAATCACCTCAAGTTGCACTAGGAGAGATTTAGATTGGATACTAGGAAAAACTTCTTCACTGAAGGAGTGGCTGAGCATTGGAACTGCCCAGAGAAGTGGTTAATCACCATTCTTGGAAGTGTTTAAAAAAAACAATGTAAGTCTTAGGGATATGGTTTAGTGATGGACTTGGCAGTGTTAGGTTAATGGTTGAAGTCTATGATCATTGAGGTCTTCTCAGCCTTTAGTGATTCTGTGATATTGCCATTTATTTTTATATCACTGCTACTGAAGAATTAGTGAAGGGAGGAAAAGTGCTCTTTCTGTGAATTTGAGATGCATTTTAGTAACTGAAATGTTTTATACTTTTTTCCAATATTTTAAAAGAAATTGCATCCTGTACATGAAAATCTGCCTCACTATGCCTACAAGAACATAGTATGCTGTGTACCAAAAATGTTACAAAACACTTCACTACAGTTATTTCTCTCTGTTTTGGTTCCATACGGGTTATGTGCAAGAGGTTAAACCTTTTTAAAGTTACAGACAGATAATAGATTTTGGAGAGGATTTAAATGTGTTATTAAGAAGCTGTAATAGTTGATTATCTTCTGAGTACATATTTAAATCACGGAATGGTAGGGGTTGGAAGGGACCTCTAGAGATCGTCTAGTCCAACCTCTCTGCCAAAACAGGATCACCTAGGGCAGGCCACAGAGGAATGCATCCAAGCAGTCTCCAGAGAAGGAGATTCATTTATAGAACTCTTAAAAACTAAATTTAAATGTGTAAGATGTGTCCTGCTGTGATGGGTTTGGGAGTTACCCGCCCCCCCACACTTTGTAAAATGACCCAGACTAGAACTCAGCCGGCTGGAAGTTTAGATGAAGCTATATTTACAGCTCAGCACAATATACAAGCAGATATATACACTATATACAGGAATATTTACAGAAATATACAAGGTAAAGGTAATACAGAAACACAACACCCCTCCCAGAAATCAGAGACCCCAGGAGGGGCTCCCAACCACCCTTCCACCTTCTCCCCACCCCTATACCTTACCCCAAGGTTTTGAGGATCGGCCAGAGGAGGAGTTAGAAGAAAAGTGATTAGTGAAATTAATTTGTCGGAGAGGAGAAGCCAGAAGTTGCAGGATAGCCCCAGACACTGTCCCAGAGCCTGTGACCAGCCCGACTGACTTATCTTTTGTTTTGAGTTCTTTCTTAAGCATAACAGCAAGCCTATGAGTGAAGTAGACATCACCATTGTTTCCTTTTCACAGCCTATAATATAATTTTCTCTATTAAAATATTCCAATTAGTCTTAAACTAGCACACCTGCTATCAACCTCATACAATAACATTCAAGATGATGTTGATCTATAAAGTATACCATAGTTTAAGTATACTAACACGAGCGTACTTAAGGAATTCATCTTCTTGTGGTGCTCTTTGTTCAGTTATTGCCACAATAAATTTGCTTTCTTACTTTTTCATTTCCACCTTTGATACATACTTTGCCTTTTTTTCATTCCTTGTTCATCTTGTTCGTACTCTTAACTTTTTTTCCCCTTTTCTTCCTGCAAGGATATTGTCAATACAATCATCAAACACTGCTCTCCTCAGTTCTTTTCACTTGGTTTGCCTGGTGCCACCATGCTTATTATGGATTTCATTGTGGCAGCANGGGTTATGTGCAAGAGGTTAAACCTTTTTAAAGTTACAGACAGATAATAGATTTTGGAGAGGATTTAAATGTGTTATTAAGAAGCTGTAATAGTTGATTATCTTCTGAGTACATATTTAAATCACGGAATGGTAGGGGTTGGAAGGGACCTCTAGAGATCGTCTAGTCCAACCTCTCTGCCAAAACAGGATCACCTAGGGCAGGCCACAGAGGAATGCATCCAAGCAGTCTCCAGAGAAGGAGATTCATTTATAGAACTCTTAAAAACTAAATTTAAATGTGTAAGATGTGTNACATACTTTGCCTTTTTTTCATTCCTTGTTCATCTTGTTCGTACTCTTAACTTTTTTTCCCCTTTTCTTCCTGCAAGGATATTGTCAATACAATCATCAAACACTGCTCTCCTCAGTTCTTTTCACTTGGTTTGCCTGGTGCCACCATGCTTATTATGGATTTCATTGTGGCAGCAGGAAGAGTGGCTGCTTCTTCTTTCCTCAATGTAAGTATTCATCAGTTCATTCATGTTTATGTGTGCATGGAAAGGGTTTGAAAGAAAACCAGGCAGTATTTTGTCTTGATTAGGGTGTTAACTTCTCCCCAGAAGTCAGCATAATGGTTAGCAAATACAGATCCTGTCAGTGGTTTACTCTAGAACACTACACATGCAAGTCCTCTATAGAAATGCAAAGAATGCAAAAGTGTCTGTGGAAGCAGAGACTCTTGTTCTACTGCAGAGTTCTTGGAATTGTGACTGTCATTTATCTGTGCTTTAAAATGTTTTAAAATAGATGTCCGTTTTGACAGTGCCTTCGTTTTAAAAGTACATTTATTCCTCCATATCTCTGCTATGCAATGACTTGATTCAGGCTTGAGAACTCAAATCTGCTAGTGTTTGCACTGTTTGGATGTATTTCTCATATTGTTACCCAGGCAACTTCAGCTTTATATAGTAATACTGATATGATTACCTAGGTGCTGTTGGCCTTGCATGACTGTACTCTCTCAAAGTTTCCCAATACTCCCTTCCAATTGTCTGCGAGTTTTGACTGTTTCTCACATCATTCCCCCTCTAACCAACTATGAAATCGAGCCTCCCTCAAGGTACTCTTTGAAGCCTCTGTCAGCTTCTTACACTGTTACCTGTCATGTCCAGCAATGCCTCATGTCATGTCCAGTAGTTTTCCACATCCTGTTCAATTAGCTGAACCTGAGACCCAAGCCTAGTTAGCAGCTCAGTCATTTGTCTGTAGTCCTAACAATTCCTCTGCTTTCTTTTGACCATCTTGGAAAATGGGAGCATGGGGTGTGCATGAGTAGCAATCCATGGGGTTGTGGTCTCAGTTTGCTCAGCTCTACAGAATTTGCAGGTGAAAGGAAATGACTGTGTAGAGTTTCAACCATTGTTCTCTCTTAAGGCAGCTGTAGTTGTCAACCTCTTGATTGCAGTAAGAATATGTATTTTTCTCCCCACCTTTTTTTTTGTTGTAGGCACCAAGAGTTGAAGCACAAGTTCTTTTAGGATCTCTAGTCTGTTTTCCCAATTTATATCATGAACTACCAGCTCTTCACCCAAACATTCCTGACATTGCCATGTCTCAGTTTACGGATGTTAAGGTAGAAATTTTAAGCATATTTGTTTAATATGATATTGTTGCAGGATATACTAACTAAAATTTTAAGATTCTAATATTCAGAAATGATTTCACATTATCAGGTTCAAGATTTAACTTTATACTACTAGTTGTAAAACTTTAGACTACTAAACATACTTTATAATTGCTATGAACTTAATAATAAAGTGGGTTTGTATGTTTGTGAAAGGAAGTGATGTGCTGTCTCACCTTTTGAAGCCTACTCTCTCACATACTTAGTGAGCTGAGACAAAGAGATTCAACACAATCACAGAATGGTAGGGGTTGGAAGGAGCCTCCAGAGATCATCTAGTCCAACCCTCCTGCTAAAGCAGGTCACCTAGATCACGTTGCATGGTAACACACCATAATTTACTGAGAATTCACAAGTGGTGAAATCTGCCTGTGTTCCTAGGAGCTTTAGAAAACCTCTCTACATAAATATGTTGTAGACAAAAAGCAAAGATGAATGGAGACCTTATTTTCTCTATCATAACACAGAGTTGGGTAGTGTGCCAGCATTCTGAAAACAGGCAGAGCTCATTTTGTATGTTTGATTTCTGTATAGGTGTCAGGCTGATTACTATGCCTAAGAAAGGCTCCCCGTAAGTTTCCAAACTGTTTCAATTTAGAGAGAGATGATGGCTTGAAAGGGAGTGAAGTATAAAGTAGCTTTCAGGGACTGACTTTGAATTTCTTCTTTTGTATTACTATTGTGTAATGGCTGTTTAGCTGAGCTTTATTAAGAGGAATCTATGTCAGTTGAGTCAAAATTCTTCTTGACATCATGCTTAAGGCACTGTAGTGACTCGTTCTGTAGCTACCTGCAAAGACTTTTAATCAGTATGATTTTGAAAAAAATGCTTGTTTAAACCTCAAAGTAGTAGATTCTTTCTGTAATATCCTTCAGCACTATTCACAGATGCTAGCTTCAAGGAGTCTTTTGTTGTGTTTCTTTTGGCAAGACTTGGATAAATGGTTAATGAGCAGAAATTAGGGCAGTAACCTGTAGAACGTTCTTGGCGTAGCACAATAACAAGCATCTGGGGTGAACTAGAAGCTTGGAGTAGTAGTGAGCTAACAGCTCATCTGACCACAAACCTAGAGACTCAACAAACAACATGCCTGTGTGTAATAAAATTCTCTTTTTCTGAATTCATGTGATGGAGTTATTGGTAAATCAGTGAATATCTTCCTCTTTGTTTTAGGAACTCATAATTAAAACTGTGTTAAGTTCGGCAAGAGAGGAACCATCTGGTCCTGCACGGTAGGTCATCAAAAAAGAGCTAAATTAATAGATTCTTTTATTGTACTGTTTCGAGGTGGAAATATTAGAGACCTTGAAGTAAAAGTTCATGTGTGTGTATTCCATGGTTTTCTTTAACACTATCACAACAGGTGAATTTGGAATTGTTTGTAAATAGACATATTGAAAGAACAGACAACTTCTGTCAGATCAAATGCTGATCTAGGCCAGTATTCTTTCTCTGATAGTGAATGATAGGAAGAAGGGTGTCTGTGTGTGTGTAAATGTATATATATATGTGTGTGTGTGTGTATATATATATATAGGTGAGAGTATAAGCTGCATGCTTTTCCAGCCTACCCTAGTGTTCAGCTCAGTACAAATTTTCTGTACCAGAGAGGCTTTTTTGTTGTTTTGGGGTTTTGGTTTTTTTTGTTTTTTTTTTTTTTGCTTTGATTAAAGATGAGATTATTTATGAGGGAGGTGTGGTTATTTTTTATTAGGCCACATTTGAAAAACAGAAATAATGCATGGTAGATGAGCCCTTCTTTACAGCATGGAAAGGAAGCAGAAAATACTGAGCTAAGTATTAAACAGGGAATGATTGCCCTGATGCTTAAACCTAAGAATCTTCATCAAGTGGAGAAATTTCAGAGAGGACATTTAACCAGTTTTCTGTTTCTTAATTCACTTAGGATCTTGTCCTCGTCATCCATCCCCAGACACTTTCAGTATGGAGTCCTGTATACAGTAGTGGAGCAGGAATTTATAATGCCTGCCAAGGAAGAGCACAATTGTGTGCATTATGTATTTGGATGAAGTGTTTATATGTGCTTAACTAATATGTTGTCAGTTAACAAATGCAAAATGTTAGAACTACATACCTGAAAAATGCTACTGGAAAGATCAGCTCATTGAAGCCTAAAACCTTTTGCTAGAAAACCAAGAACAGTTTTCATCAGCCCATTTATTTGTTCTTTCCTTGAAATGGTAATAGCTTTCAACACAGGGGAAGAAAGTATTGAGATAATTTTTATTTCATTTTTCATATTCTTCTCCTCTTCTTTAAAAAACAGAATTCTAAAAAGCTTAGTTTAAATCCATTTGGTTCAGAGCATTATTACTGATCCTGTGGCACCGAAGCACACAATATTTGCATCCTCAGTTATGGCAGTGTGGCTGGAAAGAGGAAGGGAACATCCTGCTTGTCCCCATAGCCTGTCTGGCTGTGAGGATGTGTATATAAGAGCAGGAGCACATGTGTATGCCAGCCTTTCAGAAAGCAGAGTTATGCCACCCTCAAAATGCAAAGTTGGACCCTGTATGTAATAACATTAAATGAAGATTAAAAAGGAATAGATTCTCAGTGTCTCTTTGGGTTCCCTGTGCCCCTCTTCTTCTGGAGTCAGAAGAGTGTATCTTCATTATGGGGATGATGAAGCTCCTGAAGCTTGCCTCAGTGGCTGTTTATCCACTGTCTTTTGGTAATAACCTTCTCTGATGCCTTTTGCTTCATAGCAGTACAGAGTTCATCTGGATTAGTATCAGAGGTCATATTTAGGATCAACATTATGGTTTTGCTGCATTGGCTCAGCCACTAGTAGGGCCTTAATCACCTGAGATTTCTTGGAACTTAGAAAATATATAGAAAATGTTTCTATAAATATATAAAAATATATATTAAATATACTAAAATGCTTCTATAAATATATTAATGGCAAAAGAAGGGGCAAGGACAAACTCCACTCCTTATTAGATGCAGAGNCTGGCACAGCTGGCAGCTTGTGGCTTGGACAGATTCACTCTGAGATGAGTCAAGAACTGGCTGGAGGGCCAGGCCCAGCGAGTGGTGGTGAATGATGCCACATCCAGTTGGCAGCTGTCACTAGTGGTGTCCCCCAGGGATCAGTGCTGGGCCCAGTCCTGTTCCATATCTTTGTTGATGATCTGGACCAGGGGATTGAGTCCATCATCAGTAAGTTTGCAGATGACACCAAGTTAGGAGCAGATGTGCATCCGTTGGAGGGTAGGAGGGCCCTGCAGAGGGACCTTGACAGGCTGGATGGGTGGGCAGAGGCCAATGGGATGAGATTGAACAAGGCTAAGTGCAAGGTTCTACACTTTGGCCACAACAACCCCAAGCAGTGCTACAGGCTGGGGACAGAGTGGCTGGAGAGCAGCCAGGCAGAAAGGGACCTGGAGGTACTGGTAGATAGCAACTGGACATGAGTCAGCAGTGTGCCCAGGAGAGCCAGTGGCATAAGGAACAGTGTGGCCAGTAGGACAAGAGAGATTATTCTGCCCCTCTACTCAGCACTGGTCAGGTCACAGCTTCAGTATTGTGCCCAATTCTGGGCCTCTCAATTCAAGAGAGATGTTGAGGGACTGGAATGTGTCCAGAGAAGGGCAACAAAGCCTCCCCTGTGAGGAGAGGCTGAGGGAGCTGGGGGTGTGCAGCCTGGAGAAGAGGAGGCTCAGGGGTGACCTCACTGCTGTCTACAACTACCTGAAAGGAGATCGTAGCCAGGTGGGGTTGGTCTCTTCTCCCAGGCAAACAGCAACAGAACAAGGGGACATAGTCTCAAGTTGTGCCAGGGGAGGTATGGGCTGCATATTAGGAGGAAGTTCTTGACAGAGAGAATGATTGGCATTGGAATGGGCTGCCCAGGGAGGTGCTGGAGTTGCCATTCCTGGAGGTGTTCAAGAAAACATTGAATGAGGCACTTAGTGCCATGGTCTAGTTGATTGGCTAGGGCTGGATGATAGGTTGGACTGGATGATCTTGGAGGTCTCTTCCAATCTGGTTGATTCTATGATTGTGTGATTAGGAACATAGCTTTGTGTATCTCTAGCAAGTCTGAGTGCTGCTGCTGTTACCCAAGCTATAAATCTCTATTCCTTATCTCTTCCACAAAATCTCAAATGTTTTGTGTTTCATTACATACTTGACCCTGTTGAGCTTCAGGGAAGTCAATTATCTGAAATATGTTCTACTCTCAGATCTCCATCTGTAAAGATTAATAACTATTAATCAAATACCTTTTCTGAGTCTGAAAAGGGAAGTGATAGGATGAAAAACTCAGTGTTAACCTCTTCTTCTGCTTATGCTCTTAAGCCTGTGATTCTAACAAGATTATAGTTGCATAACTACACCTAGAAACCTTATAGACTCCTGGATAATTTGCACATCAGTGTGTCATCAGAAGTGAAATGGTTCTCTGTAGCAGGACATAGAATTGCCTACTCTTCTTTGTGCTGTGAGATTTATTTTCAGAGTCAGATTGCACAAATAGTCTACGTTTATCATTAAATCCATGCATTTTGTTCAAAAATAATTGAGATTCATACTATGGGAATAGTAGCAGTGTAGATTGCTGCTACTCCTCTAAGAGTAGAGTACATTTAAAATATACCTGGCAGTAGCTTGCCTGAATAGTCCTGAGTTTTTTTCCAAAGAAGAAATCTTAGACTGTTCCAATGCTCATCTCAATTTTTGCAGTCAGGTTGGTTTTATGACTAGTGTATAGGAAAAATCTTCTCTACTGGAAATCAAACTCTTCAGTGATTTACTGCATGTCAGAAGATTTCTTCCAATTTGCTTCTCTTACTGTGATCTAGACTCAGAATATCCTTCAACTTTTACTCCATATGCAGTATTTTCCAAAGTTGTTTATTATTTTTGTCACTTTTTTTCTTAGACTTCTTCAAGCTCTTTACTCTTAAAATCGTATTAAGCGAAGTATATTGGAGGCAGTCTTGCAATTGAGATTTCAGTGATAAATTGCAATTGAGATTTTGGTGACAATTGAGATTTCAGGTGGTTTGACATCTTACACTATCACATAGAATTAAATCAAAGATTTCTTTTTGCTACCTCTTAGTAGTTTCATGATTTTGTGTAGCCTTGAAATCAGTTTTCTACAGCACAGGGTTCATAGCCTCCTCTCTCTCTGTTTCTAATCTAGCACATGACATTTCCATCCCAGATACAATGCTTTGCAATCCCCATGGCCAGCTTTTGTCTGTCAGTTTTGGATTGCCCTCCAATTCTATCCAGAGGACTTTGAATTCTGAAGTAGTTTCCCAAATATTTGTTGCCTGTATTCTTGAAGAGATTCCTTAGGCTAGCTCCTTAACATTTCTGAACAAATTTCATCCATCTCTGCTGATTTGGATATGTAGATCATAGAATCATAGAATGGTAAGGTTGGAAGGGACCTCAAGGATCATCTAGTTCCAACCCCCTGCCATAGGCAGGGACACCTCCCACTAGCACAGGTTACTCAAGGCCTCATCCAACTTGGCCTTGAACACCCTCACTGTAAAGAACTTCCTCCTAACATCTAGTCTAAATCTCCCCTCTTCCAGTTTAAACGCATTGCCTCTTGTCTTGTCATTACAAGACCTTGTAAATAGTCCCTCCCCAGCCTTCCTGTAGGCCCCCTTCAGATATTGGAAGGCTACTCTAAGGTCTCCTGGAAGCCTTCTCTTCTCCAGGCTGCAAAGCCCCAACTCTCTCAGCCTGTCCTCATAGCAGAGCTGCTCCAGCCCTCTGAGCATCTTCATGGCCCTCCTCTGGACCTGCTCCAACACTTCCATGTCCTTCCTGTGCTGGGGGCTCCAGAACTGCACACAGGACTCCAGATGGGGTCTGAGGAGAGCAGAGTAAAGGGGCAGAATCCCCTCCCTTGCTCTGGTGGCAAAAAGTATGGAATGCTTCATGAATTTGCATGTCATCTAAATACTAAATACTCTTTTACCTTTACATTTCTGTTTCCTGATATAAAATGAAGAAACAACGACAGAAGTTGAAGTACCTAATCACAATATGTATACTCTGTAGCATTTGTTTGCCCCTCCTCTATGCATTCTCATTTATTGTCAATCAAAAAAAATGTAACTAGGAATGAACAAATAGCATTCCCCTCTCTTGTGGCCATCTTCCAGAAGCTCTGAACAAATATGAGCAAACTCTCATGTTGGGAAGCAGGAACCTTCCACCACAGTTTTCACTTTGTATGAAGAAAATGCATTTTAATTTCCTCTATGGGGTGTCCAAGTCTGCCTTAACCAGGGTACTTGACATGTCTTCCTTGTTTTTAAATGTTACAGCATTATCATAGAATCATAGAATGGTAAGGTTGGAAGGGACCTCAAGGATCATCTAGTTCCAACCCCCTGCCATAGGCAGGGACACCTCCCACTAGTACAGGTTATCTGATTTTTGTGCAGTTCTTTTCAAACTATTTAAATCACATTTGTTGGACTTTAGCAAGACATACCATGAATTAAAAAAAAAAATCACATTCTCGTAGTGTGTTTCCCAACAACTTGTCCTCCAACATTGTTTTGCAGATGTGTTGCTCTTTGCAGCCTTGGTATTTGGATCTGTGAAGAGCTAGTTCATGAATCTCATCACCCTCAGATCAAGGAAGCATTGAATGTGATTTGTGTTTCTTTAAAGGTGAGAGACTAATGCTTTTACAATGCATACTGCCTTTATGTGTCAAGATACTTGCCTTTGCAAAGTCATGATCACATTTTAGCACCCTTACTTCACAGTCTCATTTTCAATTTTAGTTATAGAATATCAACAGTATATTCCTTTTAATAATCTCTGTTTAAAAGCTGCACTTCTTAAGCCTTTTTTTTCCCCCCCGCTTTGGGGGGATGAGTGGGTTTGTTTTTGTTTTGTTTTTGCAAACCTTTTCCATATTTGCTTTATGGAATAAGTAGAATGTTAAAAATACCTCATTTACCAGCATTCTGCAAACATGTTTGCAGAAAATATGGGGCTTTAGTATTTCCCAATTTATTTTCAGAGCCTTTCCATATTTCTATAGAGTAGTCTAATCTTTCTGCATATATGCATGGAATAAAATTGTGATGTACACCTGTTGTACATGGGTTGCATCAGATGTTGAGGACTAACTCCTTTACAGCAATGGGAATCTGAAATGTATCTTAGCAAATCAGTTGATCACATCCTGTGAAGCAGGATTTGAGTCTGTGTCTAAAATGGGTAGCTGCAGGGCTTTTAGTATTAGCCTCTAAATTGCAATTTCCTGCTTTGCAAAACAACATTCATCCTCTGCAGCTTCATTAATACTCTTCCAGGGTTTTCCCCTTGCTTTGTAATATTCCCTAACTAGCACATTTTATCAAGTTCCTGTGCAAGTTTGGTATTAAGCAAACAATGTTGGTGTTATTTTACTTCTGCAATTTATCAATGTTTGAACTATTTTTAATCCTGACATTGACTATGATTTCTCGTATTTTCCTTTGACATTTATTAAACAAATTGTGTATCTCATTTACATTAAGTATAAATTACTTCTTGAATGGGAAGACAAATATCTTTTATATTTCTAACTTGCTTTGCTTTGTGTTGGCAAAAGCAGCCAGAGCATGTTGGCTTTTCTCCTCTTCCTAGCAGTGGGATACATTCACAATCGAGTCTAATCACGAAATGAAAAGTTCATAAATATATCATGAGAGAAACAGATGAGCCTTAATTTGTTTACCTAAGCAATCTCCTGGTTTCCTGGTAGGCAGAGGTTTGTACTCTCAGAATGGATTGTTTTCTTATTTTCAGGAAAAATGAATGGATAGGGAGTTATAGTTCTAGTCCAACTTACTGATAAGTGCAATTGAGCAAACAGCATTGAGGAGAAATGTTGTCAACAATTGTATGCCCATTTCTGAAATACAGAAGCATATTCAGAGCTATAGTCCAGCAGCTCTGAATATAGCCAACAGTTCTCCCAGCAGTGTGGTGATATTGCTGTATCTATGTTAGCTTCTGCTGAGTCTGAGCACAAAGAATCCTAATCAGCAATCCACACTCTTGTATCTCATGATTATTGTATTGGTTTGAGTTTAAGCTTCCCAGGGGACTCAAAATATATCTAACAGAAATAGTAGGATGCCTTGCCCTCTCCCACCCCTTTTGGAAAGGAAGAAAGAAAGGAGGAGAGAGAAGGGGTAAAAAACACCCAAAGAACAGTCCTGCTACGATTTGGAAGTTCAAAGAAAAAACTTTAACAACAAATAAAAGGTATTTAAGGTAGGGGAGTTACAAATAGGTATAGGGAAGGGAAAACAAGATACAAAATATATATACTACCAGATGGATGTGGCACTGGATGGAAGGGATGTCCACTGTGTGGTAGAGACTGCCCACGTGGTGAGACAGGAGAACAGGAACGAGAGTGGTATCAAGCACGCAGGCCACGAGGAGAGAGAGAGAGCAACAGGAAGTTCCTCTCTTTATGTAGGGGGTCCAGACAGGAAGTGGGAGTGGGTTAAACACTACACCTAGGGTCGAGCAGACTTGGGGTCAAGTTCTGACCACTCCTCCCACCCAGGAGGGTTAACCCTTTACAATTATACTATGCTCCTCTCAAAAATGTTGCACATAGTCACAAAACTGCATTATACAGACTTAGTTGCATGAGTGGTAAACATAGGTTCATTGCAAGCAAAGAAAGATTAAACTACTGAGGTAACACCCAGAGAGCAATGGATCATTACTACACCTTTGAGAAGAACCACGAGGGTTAGGTACCAGACAAAGTGCCAGTTCATTGGCAGGTTGGTTTTTTTTCCTCAGTTGAATAACTTGTAAAAAATTATATCCACAGTTACATTGCTAAATACAAAATCATATGAAAGTAGTGAGCTCTTATGCTTATTAACATAGTGTTTTGCAGAGATAGGGAGTTGATAGGAAATTATTCAAAATTAATAATTGATATCAATAATAATCAGGCAGAGATTGTTAATAACTATGAAAACTGTTTATTAACATTAAATCTCGCAAGAAAACTTATTTGCAAGGTTCAAAATGCATGGTTTGGAAATTTATGCATATAGGGAACAGGCAAAACTGGAACAGTTTAAAGGTACCCAGCATAAGCAAACATTTTTACTGGAAGAGAAGGTTTGTGCGGTCACTTACACCGCTTGCAGTTAGTTATCCTGCTTAGCCACTGGGTGGATGCAGGAAGCTCCTTTCTGCATATGGCAGAAGGCAATTAATGACTACAAGAGGCTTGAAGTATTTACTCACAAAAATATTATGGGACAGCACCCAAAGCACGTGGTGGGGCTGCTGCCAGGCCGAAAGCTGTTAGAGGCTCTGGAGTTTCCCCAGGCTCCTGGGTGCTGGAGAAAGCAGGCAGACAATCTCTGACCTGGTCCTGGCTCTTTTGACAGCAGGCTTTCAGGTGTAGGCATTACATCTTGTGGTGTGCAGTCTCATCATGGTGTCACGTTGGCTGTGGAGGCATCAGAGCCTGATCCTGCTTTCTGGGGTCCCACACAGCTCAGGATCAATGAGGTAGTAAGCAGGCATGGATACAATGGCAGAGAGCACCTTTGTGCTACCTGCTCATCCCTTTATATCCCGAGTCAGCCCAAGACTAACGGGCCTTTGGACGTAGATTAGCCAATCAGGATGGCAGTTTGCCCACATTAGGTGAAGCTGGGGCTTTTGTCCCCTTTCCTGTGGCCGCCACCCCCAGCACAGAAGGAGGGGAGCAGGGGAGCATGCCTGGGCCAGCCAGGACATGTACCAGCCCACTTGGCCTATTTAGGCCTACCACGACAGGAGTGGTGGGTGAAATGTTTGTAGGATCACCCAGCTGCCTTCACGTTGCCTCTGAAGGCTTTGGGGAATTAGATCAGGGCAAAGCAGCTGATTTGGAAAGGGTGAATTTGTTTGCTGTCTGGCATAAGCTCAGTGTTGCTGCCTGAGTTCAGGAAAAGTGTCCTTCCAGGACACACAGCTCTTTACCTGTCTGTCTGAAAGTGCCTGTGCATTCTTTTAAAACGTGATATATTGGCCATACTGGGACAGATCTCTGAAGCAGATGAAGGGTTTGATCTGTTTGGATCAATCCCTATCTTCTTGATCAAAACATCCTACACAATGCTCTTCCAATGAATTAAGTCTTGAAAATTTGAATGTGGAAGATTTGAACTGTATCTATATTTGTTACTGTGTATCTTTCAGCCTTTCTGTTAAGTTTGTGTCTTCACTGATTATTATACCCTTTCTTAAATTAAAAAAAAAGGTAATAATTAAAAGTAACTTTAGGGAGAGAACAGAGAACAATTAAATAATTTGCATAAATAATTTTAAAGCTTCGTCTTCTTCTGTTTTCTTTATTCATTTTTAGTTTTACTTTTTTCTTTTAAAAAAGACAAAATATATTCCCTGTATTTTTAGGTAGTAAACAGCTGATTAATCAAAGACTCCGAACAATCTCCAGTCCTTTTTCCCAGGTATATTTTTCTTAAGGAATATCCAGATTACTGAATTTATTAAGATACTCTTGTTTCTCCACTCCTTTTTGTCCTCTCCAGTGACTTTGGGGTTTTCCTGCAAGCTTGTAAGGAAGTTTCCAGCAATCTGGATTTGATCTCAAGTTCTATAATCATATTGCAAAGCTTTCAATTTTGCTAATTTTTTTTTTTTTGATTGTCAGTCGAGCTTGAACATTAGAATCTGTACCCTGCCTGCTTAATAGAATTGGATTAAGAAAACAGTCTAAGAAGCCAAGAAATTAAATCTTAAGTATTTGTGAAATATGGTTACCCTATTCTGAGTTCAGAGGTAGACACTCACCTTGCAGCACGCACTTGAGACAGCTTCACTGCTAAGTAAAATGAGATTAAAACAAGTTAAATATTTTGGTTTATTCTTTTAACAATGCAGGAATTCTGAAGTCACTCATCTTTACTGAATAGGTTTTTCATGATTAAAGCATGAACTACCTGGTTGTTTTCTGAGTGATTTGAGATTCCTCTGTATTAAGGTTTGGAGCATTTGCTTTCAGTCAAGACAGAGTATTTTCTTAAATAAGAATGTATTTGAAGTCCTTCCCTTGGGGCTGTTGCATGTTATTTTTAATTCTGTGTGATTTATGCTGTCTTCTGAAGTCTGCAGTTTTGCTGTTCTAATAACCATTCAGCTCCGATTTGTCTTTAGCTCAGCTTTGTAGGATTTTCATGTAATAGATGAATAAAATTCGCTTGTAAAATCCACTTTGTGCTTGTTGCTCGGTACACAACTTAATATTTTCAGGCAAGTGCAATGAAGGAAGAATCCTCAATTTACATGCCTTGTGAATTAATAATTTATGGAAATGTCTCCATGTCTCTTCATTTCTTTGTTTTCCCACTTAAGAGTGTAGGGCAGCATGTGCATCCAGTCCCAAGCCTGGGGACTAAATGTGCAAATACAATCACTTTTGCCTTGACCAACACAGTGACTTAAATGTTTCAGTAACTGTTAAAGGCAGGCTCCAGTGCAGCAATGTTTTCCTGCCTTTAAAAGAAAACAGAGAGAAGAGGAATTAGGCACAGAAGCTGAGGTGCATTAGTTTCGATTCACACAAGTGCTGTACACAGCAGTCACTAACAAATACAGAACAGCTAGTCTCACTATTAGTACTGTCTCTCCCATTTTGGACACACAGCTGTTCACCTGCCCTGATTCTCAAGACCTTCAATTTCAGAATGAGATCCCTGTCTTTTTTGCAGCGATGCGGTAACATTAATAAACATTAAAGTAGAAATGAATTTGCTGTTTCCAGTTTCATGATACTGTGCTCTAAAATGAATTAGGAAACTCCTATCTCCTTTCCCTCATTGTGTGAAACTGCCTAATTGTCTATCTCAAACCTTTGATGTTAGCTGCTAACGTGTGGTCATCACCATCAATTAATTCCTCTTAAATTTTGTAAAATTTAATTCTGTTCTTCCACTAAATAGTAGGTAAGGGACTACAACTGTCACCAGAATTTCAGATCACCTTACATACGTGCTGGTATGTGAAATGTCATCCTTACTGTGCTGTGTTCTCTTTTCTAGTTTCCAAATAAAACAGTAGCCCAAGTTGCCTGCAGTATGCTGAGCATGCTGATACATTATGTACATAGACTTCAAGTGTATCAAGCTGATTCACCTTTAAGAATTATTCAAGTAAGCAATTTTTTTCTTCATTTTAAACTATTTTTTTTTCGATGTAACAGTAAAATATATTTCACTGAAAATATTAGAATATTGACAGGTATGCTTCACAAAATGTTCAGTTAGTAGAAACAAAATCTTACTGATAGTTACAGAATCACACAGAATTGTCAGGATTGGAAGGGACCTCATGGATCATCTAGTTCCAACCCCCCTGCCATGGGCAAGGACACCTTCTACTAGAGGAGGCTGCCCAGAGCCACATCTAGCCTGACCTTAAAAAACACTCAGAGACAGGGCTTCCACCACCTCTCTGGACAACCCTTTCCAGTGTCTCACCAACAACTTCCTAAAGTCTGATCTAAATCCACTGTCCTCTAGCTTAAATGCATCCTCCCCCCAGTCATATCACTACCCAACACCCTAAAAAGTCCTTCACCAGCTTTCTTATAGGCCCCCTCCAGATATCAGAAGGCCTCAATAAGGTTTCCTTGGAGCCTTCTCTTCTCTGAACTGAAGAACCCCAACTCTTTCAATCTGTCTCCATTGGAGAGGTGCTGCAGCCCTCTGCTCATCCTCATGGCCCTTCTCTGGACACGTTCCAGCACGTCCATAATTACTTGAGCTTGATGATCTCTGAGGTCTTTTCCAACCATAATAATGCTATGATACATGGGTTCACATTGTATTTGCTTACTGAGTCCAATATTAACATGTAAAATGGCTGTGGCATGTTCATTTTTTTCACAAATACAACTGTATATGAGAATATTGTCAATAAAATGCACATAAAAATATTAAATACCTTCAAATATGTGTATTTAAGTTTAGTGTGAAAGTGGTCACTTAAAATATGGATCTACAGTTCTATTTTGCATATTCATGTGCAGAAGTTTGCATTAAGGTGTTACAATATAAAGCAAAGTAATTACAGAATCACAGAACTTAAGAGGTTGGAAGGGACCTCTCGAGATCGAGTCCAGCCCTCCTCTAAGGCAGGATCCCCTAGTGTAGTTTGCACAGGAATGCATCCAGACAGGTTTGGAAAGGCTTCAGAGAAGGAGACTCCACAACACCTCTGGGCAGCCTGTTCCAGTGCTGCATCACCCTCACTGTAAAGTTTCTGCTCATGTTGAGGTGAAACCTTCTATGTTCAAGTTTGTAGCCATTGCTCCTTCACAGTATCACCAAGGTTGGAAGAGACCTCAAAGATCATCAAGTCCAACCCATTACCACAGACCTCAAGACTAGACCATGGCACCAAGTGCCACGTTCAAACCCGCCTTGAACACCTCCAGGGACGGTGACTCCACCACCTCCCTGGGCAGCCCATTCCAGTAGTGAATGACTCTCTCAGTGAAGAACTTTCTCCTCACCTCGAGCCTCAACTTCCCCTGGCACAGCTGTGCACCACCAAAAAGAGCTTGGCCCCTGACACCCATCCCTCAGATATTTGTACACATTGATCTCTCAGTCTTCTCTTCTCCAGACTAAACAGCCCCAGGTTTCTAAATCTCTCTTTGTAGGGGAGATGCTGAAGTGGCTCTCCACTGGACTCTCTCCAGCAGGTCCCTGTCTCTCTTGAACTGGGGAGCCCAAAACTGGACACGGTATTCCAGATGTGGTCTCATCAGGACAGAATAGAGGGGAAAAAGAACCTCCCTAGACCTGCTGGACAGGTCTACTTTGAATACACTTTAAATAACAAAGAAATAAAGTCATAGAATAGCTTAGGTTGGAAGGGACCTTAGATATCATCTCCTTTAACCTTCTCGCCGTGGGCAGGGACACCTCTCAAACTAGACTTGGCTACTCAAGGCCTCAGCCAACCTCGCCTTGTAAATCTGAAGCACAGAGAAAAGATAGAGGTCTCCTAGGTAACCATAAAGGGAATCATATGGAAGCTTCTTAAGATTAGCAAGTATTTCTCTGCTGCTCTGCAGTCGTATTGCTCATTAAGTAGAGGCAGGGTATTTATAAATTCGATAATTCTGAGAAATGGTGGAGCTTAAATAGCCTCATACACAAACACATGTCAGGCTCCTTCCTGCACCCTACCCCTTTCTGCCTGAACATTTGGAGAAGCTGTGTAATTTCATTGTCCATAATGCATCTACGTCAGTCAAGCAGAACATATTCCTTTGATATCTTCTGCAAAATTCATTTAAAAGGATTTCATTTAAAAAAAAAAAAAAAAAAAAGCAGCCTGGCAAGGAATAATGTTATTTGTTTCAAAATAACTTTAGTTGAATTTTCACCAAGCACCTGTGAAATTGTGACACATTTACCTGCTTAAAAAAATGTTTTAAATGTTCCAATGGTCTCTTAAAAAGAAATTATGTTGTATTTTCTCCAGATTCTGATAGCAACTATTACCCATCTGCTACCGAGTACAGAAGCTTCATCTTATGAACAGGACAAGAGGGTAAAGATGTTATTTTTTTTTTTTCTTTTGGCTTTTTTTTTTTTCTTGTTCTCATGTGCCAATGTAATTCCAAAGGTCTGTGACATACCATTGTTGCAAAATTTAAGCTCTGCCTTGACGTAGGGATTCAGCTGTTCAAGCATAAACAATATAGTATCAGAATTCCAGCAATGAAAGTGGATTTTGGAAGTTTTTGGAAGGAAAATATGTGTTTTCAGTTTGCTGAGGTTAATTGTTTTCAGTAATTGGAAACTTTTTTTCCTTACCCTCAGTAAACTGAGCAAATAAAGTAATGTAGACTTTTCTGACTTGTCTTATAGTGAAAATATATTCCCAGCTTGTAGAGAGCACCTTCAAAAATATTTGTAAGATAATGGATTTTTTGCACTTTCTATTCTAACTGCATTCTTGAGCAACATAAGCTGTAGACTCTAGATTAATTTGATTGTTGTCTTCCTTCAAAACAATTGCTATTTTTTTGTGTTTTCAGTGGGCCTGACTCCCCTAGCTCAAATGGGCTCCCTTTTCACTTGATACTTACAATAATACTTTCTGCCCTCTGAAAGCTGTCTCTCTTTTGAATTATTTGGCTTTGCTCTAGGACTATGGGGCTCAGTGATCATTCAAACTTAGACACTTCAGTGTAGTTCATCACTGGCAGCTCTGTTGTTCCGAGCCACCCATTCCCTCAGGAACTTGAGTTCATCTGTTGCCTCTTCTCTCTGCTTGCTGCTGTAGACTCCAGCAGTGTGCTAAGCTAGCCACCTTTCCACTTGAGATGCTTCCTGTAAATCAACAAGTTTCTCTATGAATTAATGCAATCACTCTGTGTCAAGTATCATCAGTTACCTAGTTTGGCAAACTTAAACCTAATGGATTTCTTTAAAAATAGTTGAATATAAAATTACTTGGAACTCTTCATAGAATCATAGAATGGTAAGGTTGGAAGGGACCTCAAGGATCATCTAGTTCCAACCCCCTGCCATAGCCAGGGACACCTCCCACTAGCACAGGTTAGTCAAGGCCTTGTCCAACCTGGCCTTGAACCCCTCCAGGGAGGGAGCAGCCACAACCTCCCTGGGCAACCTGTTCCAGTGCCTCACCACCCTCACTGTAAAGAACTTCCTCCTAACATCTAGTCTAAATCTTCTCTCTGCCAGTCATTAGATTTATTATACAGTGCCTCTGAGAGACCAAGTTGTAATGTGTTATGCAAAATAAGTATGATGCTTATGTTGCTTATTAGTAAATTAGCTTTCTTTGAAAAACTTACTGAGCTTGGGAAGTATTTCAGAGAAACTTGCAGCTATTAATCTCTTCCACAGCAAAATTTTTAAAATAAAATAAAAATTATTTGAAGCCAGTAAGTTATTAATAATTAGGTGGGGATGTGTGTTTTAATCTAATTTTGTTCTACAGTCTTTCAAAATATCCCCTAGAGGGAGTCAGCTCTTTTGCTGACTGAATGGCCTACAATGCAGAAATCAGTGGTATTTGTTTCAGATGATAACCTGATGCTGCACAGCATTATTGACATGTTATGAAGGAAATTCTGTGTTATTTATAAAGCACTAAATGCAGCTGAAATTGTTCAGTTCTGCGTGATCCTTGATTGACTTTACAGTGATATTTATGTGCAGAATGGCACATCAGCCTTAATTTGTACCTGTGTAATTTGACATTTTAAAAACAGCACTCTACAAATCAATTTTGAAACTCATGGATGTACTCTTAAGGATGGTATCAGCTCAAGACCTGCCATAATGACAAGCTGGCATCTTTGTTAAATATCTCAGTAGCCGAAGCTTTTACTAACGATGTAGGTTTTTAAGGTAACAGTGGCTTTTAAACCTGCTATTACTGTAGAAGGTTGACTTTACTGAACTGAAAAAAATAAAGTAAACCAGAGAATTAAAATACAGTGATAAATGGGAACTAACAAGTGCTGGGTTAATTGATTTGTAATTCAAAGTGTTTGTTCCAGTTGGTGGTTTCTTTACTTCTGTGCTTGTTGGATTGGATAATGGCCATGCCACTAAAGACCTTGCTACAGCCTCTTCACACTACAGGAGCAGAAAATGATAAGAGCGAAAGATCGGTTCTTAATTGTATCTACAAGGTATGTGTTTCTTTCCTTGCTAAATAAACATTTCTCCATGTGGAGGTGCTGTCAGTTTTCATGGAAATGAAGACAGAAGTTCTCTGTAAGCTGACCTCCCTACTGCTGAAATGTAGTGTACCGGCTTAATTGTTCTATGTTTTACTGTACCTACTTGATCTTTGGTATATTTGGAGTTGTTTCCATTTTGTCATGTTTAACCAAGTTCCTTTCTGTCTGTCATATCAGTAGTGGATGCTTGTGTTGTGGAAGATCAGCTATATATTTAAGAAAAGAGGATGTAGCTTTTATGTATGAAGCAATTTTAATTAGCAATAAGTGAACTGAAAAGTGCTAAGTTATAATTACTGTCTTTAGGGACTCAGAACAAAGATGGGAATTTTTTTTTTTTTTTTTGCAAGGGAAGGGGATTAAAACCTTCAGTAGCTTAGACCTAGTACATGTAATTAAAGAAGATAGGACATCTAAAATTAAAGGCGGATTAGTGATTTACTGTAAGTTTTGTTAAATTCCACTTCCATGTAGATATTGTATCTGTAAACGTTAAGCACCTAAAATTTTCCAACGTTTTGTCCTGCCTACCTGGTTCTAACAAATCAACTTTAAAAATGTAAATAAAAGTAAACATCATTTCTTATAAAACTGTCAAGTAGAATCTTCAGCGGTTCATGTCATGCAATTCTGGTTTTGTTCTAGGTTCTGCATGGATGTGTCTATGGGTCTCAGTGTTTTAGCAACCCTAAATATTTCCCTCTAAGCCTTTCTGACTTGGCGTGTGTGGATTATGATCCTTTTATGCATTTGGAAAGCTTGAAGGAACCAGAACCACTGCATTCACCAGACTCTGAGAGATCTTCTAAACTTCAGCCAGTCACTGAAGGTTTGTCACATTGCCTAAATACATTTTCTTTTGAAGGATTTTATCTTGGTTTCCAGTATTGAAGTGCTGGTCTCAAACATAAGTTTTAAGTTATACCTAGACATTAGACAGCAACTATTAGTATGGAGTGAGCTAACATAATTTTGAGCAATTACTGTTCGATTAACTGAAATAACTATCTTCTGAACCACATGAAAGATCAATTTGATATGGATTCTTCTGTGCTCTGCATAGCAGGAAGAAGTGTTAAGTACGCAACATGGATAAATGTCGCTTTTCATTTTACTTTCAGTAAATTAGTTTTGGGGTTTTTTTTTTCTTATTTTTCCTTGTTTTTCTAAGAATATTTTTAATTTCTTTCCTATCTGGTCTTGAAATATTGAAAGATTTCTGTGAGTTTTTGTAGCCTCTCGTAATTTATTTGAAGTCTGTTTACACTGTTTAAAACCACAGTTATCTAAAAAGAGATAAATTTCCTTTTCTCTCCTTAGAACCTTTAGAGACATAGGAATTATAATTTTTTTCAGAACTTGAAAATAAAAATAAGGAATCGACAAACTAAGCTACAGAGGAGTAGCATATATTATGCAGTGAATCTAGTAAATATCAAACAGCTGCATTGGGAAGAAAATTGAAAAAGATGAGATTAAGACTGATACCAGAAACTCTGTGTAGTGCTATTCTCCCTCCATATTAAGTTGTTCCATTTAGGCTTCCTTAAAGGTACTAAGAACCAGATAAATGCAGCAGCTCTTTGTAGCAGCTGTGTGCTAACAGCAGGTGATTTTGTGGTCTGTAGTGTCTACGTGCTGTTTTTTATGTAGAGAAAATGGCTAATCATTGTGCCCTTGTCTAAGGCATGCTTCATCATCCTCAAGTACTTTTTTGGCCAAAGAATTCTTAACATAGAGCTGTTCCCTAATAAGCTCAGTATTGGATTGAACAAGTCTGATTTGAGAACTATTGGCAGGAGGAGCTGTAATTATTAAATTTACTGAAGAATGAAGCAAGGTACTATAGTTGGCTTTTTGTCAAATGGCTGTGGTCTTATTAGCAAAAAGTAATCATCTGCTGGGTTAGAATGAAAGAGGCTTCGAAGGATTCATTCTGTCCTAATTACAGTCTCACCTATACATATTATGTAAAGCTAATATTTAAAGCATTTGCCAAAATTAACTTTCCCTGCATGTTCTATTACAGTGTAGTGAATTGTAGTAGCTTTTTATGCCTGGCATCTTTTGTACTCTGTAATAATCTGTAATTATGGTTTAGCAGCAAATGCTGCGCGGCTTGTTTAATCTGACGATCTGAAAAGACAACCCTGAATAGATTTGTCTTTAAATGAATGTAGTTGCACAAAGCCTTAGTATCGATATCTTCAGTTTGCATTTCCCTACGTGACCTTCTCTTTGCTAATTTCTTGTTAAATTTCTTTTGAAAAAGTCATTTCAGATGTTCCTTAATTAAGGAAGCTGCGTATGTTTTTAAAGTTTCGGGGCTCTGGAATCGTTAAGTCAGATGGTGAAATTTAATTGGCAAACTACAGCATTATATTACAACCCCTGTCTTGCAACCTCGGCACTTCCAGTCCACGTTGCCAAGCAGAGAATAAAATTGGCAGTGCTTAGCTGACTGCACAGCATCTGTTCTTCCTGGCGAGTGAGAGGAGTAAAGTTGGTGGATAACAACCAGTCTGGGACTTGATTAAGGTGGGGTCAGTTAGTCCAAGCTAGCAGCAGAGCTGAATGCCGGTGGTCAGTCGTCTTTAGAAGAGTAAAAGTTCTGTCAGAGTTTGTTGTTTTGGAGATTGGTGGTGGTGGGGTTTGGGGTTTTTTGTTGGTTTAGGTTTTTTGGTGGATTTTTTGGGGTTGTTTTTGTTGATGTTGTTGGAGGGGAGTTGTTGGTTTGGGGTTTTGGTTTGGTTCCGTTTGAGGTGTTTCGTGGTTTGTTGTGTGGGTTTTTTTGGGTTTTTTAAGGAATGGAAATGGGCAGGGTGGCAGTTGTAGGAAAATTAGGAAGACTTACAGAGACAAGGTGGGGACTGCTGGACTCTTTCCTTACATCACAATCACAGTTTAAAGTTCTGAACTTGTCAGAATTCTCGACGGGATGCTTTTGATCAGTTAACAGAGTATGTCAGTCACATCTATTAATGTCTCCCACTGTTCAAGGTCAGATCCATCACAAGTTTGATGGACACTTAGCCACAGTGTGATGTGGTATGAGACTTTCCAGTGATATAGCTGTGTATCAGTATGTAGTGGGGACAGGATCTATTGAGAGGCTGGAGCAAGCCCTGCAGTAAATGGCAGAGCAGAGATTTAGTAAATTTTTTGAAATGGGCAGTGTGGGGAGAGAAGAGGACTGTTCCCCTCTCTGCTTCAGTAATTTCCCAAGAAGTTCCTAATGAATCAGTTGTACCTAGGACTATCTGGGAAATTGTCCTCCTTTCTGTACATTTCAAGTACAATGGTAGCCTGCAGTATAAGATACACAAAGAATAATTTTGAAATTAACTGCTAAGTATATTAAAGTTAGATTCTTAAATCTGAATGAGCTTTCCACAGCTAACAATGAAGACATCAGTAGAAAGCTTTCTTGCTTCATCAGAACTCGGCAGACAATATGTCTGTGGTGCTTTCATACCACAGAGAATCACAGGACTTGTCTACACAAAGGCTTGTGAATCATTCCTCCAGATAGTGTTGACAACAGCTTCCCCTGGCTGTACTACTACAGGACAAACATACAAGTGCTGTCTGTGCAATTAACTGCAGTGTCACTCTGGCAGGGCTGTGATTTCTTCAAGGACAGTGTAATGTTACAGGCATTCACTGTACAGTTTAGATGTGCCAAAGCTAACTTGGACTCCATTATGTCATGATCTGCATACCTGCTTCTGCTTTTCTACTTGTCATTACAGAACCATAAGTATATATGAAGGAGAATTAAAATGCCACCTATCCTTCAAAGCTATTTTTTGTTTATATTAAGTGGAAAAAGTGAAATTGAGGGAGTTTTGTAACCCTTGTATAAAAAAGGAATCCAGTTATGTGAAAATATATAGCATGAAGCAAAGTCCTATACACTTTCTGATGTTAATAGATAGTAAAATCAGACTATTTAGAGTCTAGTTGTAAGGAAATAATATTTTACAGGCAAAACATTTGGAACCTTGTTCTTCATAGATCATAAATCTGTTAGAGTTGTGATTGGAGAGTTGTATTTACCTTGCACACAGTGGTCTGTCATTTATCGATTTGATTTATTTTAGTTAGATTTTAATATGTTTTTATATATAAATATTTTATATATTTGATTTATGTTTATCCAAACATATTTTAAACTCTTCTGCATAGATCATTTTTCCTAATATATTTCAATTCATGCAGAAAAAATTTCCCCATCTGACATACAGTCTTAGCTTTTATTTACAAAATAGAGATACAAAGTATTTTTAAGGCATTGCTGTTTGCCTTTTACTGAAAGGAGACAAAAAGTACACATTAAAAGACCAAACACTTTATACATGGTGCATCCATAACAGTAACAGTTTGTGTTTTGTGAGAGATATTTTGAAGATGGATTTCTCTATACCTGAAGGCTAAAATGGGAAAGGGGTGAGACTTCCTTCAGCTGATGTAAAATACAGGTAGTTAAGCTAAATTGAGCTCTCTTAAGCTCCCTTTAAATGCAATGGAGAAAGGGAAGAGTTTCCAGAGTGTGATTCATCCCATTTCTCCAGTTTAGGCTTCTAACTGAGATGAATCAATCCGTACAGGTCCATCATCCTTTAGACAGCTAAAAGAGTGAAGAGAGTTAAATCCAACCCTTGATCATTACTTTTTCCTTCTACTACATAACTGCAGTAGTTTAGAAACTGTTCAGTTAAATTACAGAGTTAACAACACACCTTAAGGAAATTTGGGAATCCTCCATTGATGCCACCAATACAAATTGGTGGTGATGGACCTTCAACCTTTCCACCAAAGAGGTAATCTCAGGGACTGAGAAAGATAGCCAGTCTAACATGCATCTAGTAAATCACTAAGTGATCATGTACACACATAAATTATACTACCCAAGCAGAAGACTGTAGTGTTGTAAAGAAAGCGCTCAAGAAGACAGGTTTACAAAGCAGTCAGCTGGACTGCTTTAATGTGTAATCAACTGAAGCTACAGAAGTATAGATTTAGATTGGACATTAGAGAGAAGCTCTTTATTATGAGGGTAGTGAAACACTGGAACAGTGTTATGGTTTGGGAGTTCCCTGCCCCCCCACTCTTTGTAAAATGACCCAGACTAGACTCAGCCGGGTGGAAGTTAAGGACTGAAGCTCTATTTACAGCTCAGCACAATATACAAGCAGATATATACACTATATACAGGAATATTTACAGAAATATACAAGTTAAAGGTAATACAGAAACACAAGTCCCCTTCCAGAAATCAGAGTCCCCAGGAGGGGCTCCCAACCACCCTTTCACCTTCTCCCCACCCCTCTACCTTACCCCAGGGTTTGCCTTATGTGCAAGGTGAATTTGGAGGATTGGCCAGGGGAGTTAGAAGGAAAGTGGTTAGTTAAGTTTATTCAGCAGAGTGGAGAGGACCCACTGGCTCCCAGAGAGAGACCGAGAGACTGTTTTATCTATGTTTGTGTTCTTATTCTTAAACATCTCAGCAAGCCTGTGAGTGAAGTAGACCTCACCATTGTTTGCTTTTCACAGCCTATAATACAATTTTCTCCATTAAAATACTCCGATTAGCCTCAAACCAGCACAAACAGGTGCCCAGGGAAGTTATGGAGGCCCCATCCCTGGAAATGTTCAAGGTTAGGCTTGATGGGGCTTTGAACAACCTAATCTAGTTGGGGACATCCCTGCTTTCTACAGGAGAATTGGACTAGGAATGACTTCTAGAGGTCCCTTCCAACCAAGTGCATTCTGTCATTCTGTGATAAGGCTGAGTTTGTAGAATTTGTGGTAGAGCATGAATTTGTGGTGGCTTACATTAGTGAATATTTTGATCTGCCCTCCAGAAACAAAGAGCGTGGTTTAAATACTCATTTTAAGAGTTTCAGTGTCCAGTCATTCCTCATTAAGGAGATGCACTTCTAGAAAGAATTTGCTAGTGTATATCCTTTAAGTTGAAAAGTTGATTTAAAATTCTCATATTTTCAGAAACATTCCTGGATTTGGGTTTTTGGTTAAGGGAAACCATCACCAAAAACTGATTTTTGATGTTGCAAAGAAAGTTTCAGCTTATTTCAGTTTTATTTCAACTTAACAGTTTACATTTCAATACACTTAGTACCTCTGATTTAAGTTTTCTGTGTCACTCTTAGATCATTGATACTATATTCTGAGGGAAGACTCAGTGAGAAGGATTATAATTTTATAGAAGAAGCAATGGCAGATTTATATCACAATTCTTTGCATTTTAATCCAACAGCAAAATTTCCCAAGAAAGGCTGTGGTAGGACTGAGAATGTACCTTCCAAATTTTAATTTGATGTTCCACTCAGCTTCACCATATCACCTTCCTTAGGCTCCTAAGGGAGTAAAGTCATACACACAGGCACAATAAAACCATGGTGGAGTTTGAGGTCTTATAGGGTTTGCCACGAAACAGTGCTAGTAATAACCTTGTGCTAACAGGTCCCTCTCATGTTTTCAGATTTTTTGGCAGAACTTAACCATAGACATTTGATGTTTTGGAGAGACTTCAGGTAGATGTAAAACTCACATGTCTTTGCTCCTGGGAACCTGAGAGGTGTATTACCTTACTTAACCTGTACAGTCCCAAGTGCTAAGCACTTGGTATAAACCTCCTGACAAAGATGAGCCAGCCTCTGCACATCAGCAACCAAATGCTGGTCAGAACTGCACTGATAAATTATTCTTCAAGCATCCAACTTACTTTCTCTTTGTCTTGTATAAACTTGCTTACAGTTCCTTCTTATATTTCAGCAGATGGCACTGTAACTTAATTTCCTTGTATGCTATCAGTATCTGGACATTTAATTCAACACTGAATGTTTTTATGTTTGTAAATCTTAAACCCCAAGAAGGTTATTGATAGTAAAAATACAATATCAAATTTGTTTATATTGATTTTCAAGGGCTCAATTCATTAAAATACTTGAGTTTATCTGAATCTTGAAAAAGTGTAAAAATTAAGTTGATTTTGCCAGATATTAACAGGATTAAATGTTTCCCTTCAGTTCAGATATAGTGCTCTCTAAAGATGGAGAAGAGCTAGAATCCCCAGCATCTCTTACACGCCTTAGCCAAACCTTATAGGAACAAAACCCCATATATTTACTAATAGTTTACTTCTCCAGATGCAGAATGCATTCATTGCTTCAGAAACTAAAGATTTGTCATGACAACTCAGTATGTGTTACAAATGTGCCTTTATTTTTCCAGTTAAACCATTTAAGTTAAACCTCAAACTGCAAAAAGAAATTTCTTTGTTAAACACTCATTGTGTATAAATACACAACGGAAAGGGAGATGACTTAATTTATACCATACTTACACACCCAAGAGGTTGCATTTTATCAGTAAATACCGAATGAAAAAATAACATGGTTCAGACTATTCTAGTTTGATGGTTTTTTGATGATAAAAAAAGATGGGAAGTGTTTGTAGTAGGTTTTTTTTATATTTAATGTGTTTAAAACTATATGATGCCATCCTTGATTTATCCTCCTCTTATAAATCTCAAATTCAGGGCATCCAGGTCCTGTCATGAGAGGCAACCTGCAGAAACACCCTTTGTCATATTGAGCTGATTTTCTCTTCTACCTCTTATCTTCTGCATAACAATAGTTCTTCAGTGGGAGTACCCTGAGCAAATTGAGTCTTGTCTGCCTGACAGAGTCACTTTGACCAGCTCTATACTTCTTAGGTAACAGAGTGGATTTGATAGAAGAATCCAGTAACAACAAAGTACTGAGGTGGCAAGGTGGGGTTATAAAACAATAAGAAACTCCTTTTCTGTATTTAGATAACATGGTCTGCAAGTGGAAGGTATGCAACAAAGGAGGAGGTGGCAGAATTATATTGAAATACCAGTGCATCTCACAAGACAGATTTAACTTAAGATAGCCACAATTAACTTCTCTTCCTCCCTTTTAAGTTTTTTCAGCCTGAAACTTCCTAAAATGCAGCTGGGCCATGAGATTTCCCTTTTTCTTAAAAAAAAAATGCTACTATTAGATTGTGTTCAACATAGACAGCCCTGTCTTTGATTTAGTACTTTAAAATCATCCACTATTACTCTCAACCTAATTTACAGCTATATGCTCCCTGGGGAAATTAAGATGGATTAGAGGTTTTGTGCATCTATGTTCCTTTGTTTTTCACAATGTAATGATGTGGGGAAATATAAAAATCCATTTTGGTTGGAAATGGACTTCTTACAACACAATTATGATCTCTACCTCATGAGCAATTTAAGATTTATTTTCACTAGCTTGAGAAATTTTGTATTTTAGAAAACCTGTGCTGATTACAAAGGTAAAGGTGAAGGAGGTTGTGCTGGTTTGAGACTAATTGGAATATTTTAAAGAAAAAAAAAATTATAGGCTGTGAAAAGAAATCAGTGGTGATGTCTGCTTCACTCACAGGTTTGCTGAGATGTATAAGAACAAGGACACAAACATAGATAAGACAGAGAGTCTCTGTCTCTCTAGCTGCTGGTTTGGTCTTGACCTCTTTGCTGAGTAACCTCACTAACCACTTTCCTTCTAACCTCCCTGTCCGATCCTCCAAACTCACCTTTTGTGTAAGGCAAACCCTGGGATAAGGTAGAGGGGTGGAAAGAAGGTGGAAGGGTGGTTGGGAGCCCCTCTTGGGGACTCTGATTTCTGGGAGGGGGATTGTGTTTCTGTATTACCTTTAACTTGTATATTTCTGTAAATATTCCTGTATATTGCGTGTATCTCTGCTTGTACATTGTGCTGAGCTGTAAATAGAGCTTCAGTCCTTAACTTCCAGCCTACTGAGTCCAGTCTGTGTGATTTCACAAAGAGTGGGTGGGCAGGTAACTCCCAAACCATCACAGAGGTGTGGTAATTGTAAAATAACAAAGATTTTTCTTTATCCATCTTATAATTTTTTTCATGCTATTCATCTATGAGACCAGCATTCAGCAAAATGCATATCTTTTCCTAACCTTGCCATGCTCATCATCTCTGTAAAACTCAGAAGAGACCAAAATAAATACATAAACCTCAGTGTTGTTTTCTGAACTCAAAAAGCCTGTGTTTTTTTTTCTCTTGCAGTGAAAACTCACATGCAACAAGGATTAATTTCTGTTGCTGCTCGGACTGTGATAACACACCTAGTCAACCACTTAGGCCACTATCCTATGAGTGGAGGTCCAGCTATGCTAACCAGTCAGGTGTGTGAAAACAATGACAATCCATACAGTGAAAGTCCTGAACTTTCTCCTGAACTTTTTGAGAACCCAAACCTTCAGTTCTTTGTGTTAAACAATACTTCCCTGGTGTCCTGCATACAAATCCAGGCAGAAGACGATATGCCTGGGGGAGGACTGTCTGCTGGGCTTGCATCTGCTAATTCAAATGTAAGGATCATAGTGCGTGATCTGTCTGGCAAATACTCGTGGGACTCAGCCATTTTGTATGGACCATCATCTTTATGTGGGTCTTCACAACAAACCTCCTTTGCACTTTCATTATCTCAGCAAGATAAACCAGAAGATACTCTTTCATCTTTCGAGCATGTGTCTGAGGATGTATCTGCAAGGGATGGAATTACACTCCAAGTAAAAAGGAAATTTAGAGACACTGTACCAACATGGGATACAATTAGGGAAGAAGAAGATGCCCTCGATGAGCTCCTTCAGTATTTAGGTGTTACAAGCCCTGAATGCTTACAGAGAACTGGTGTCTCCCTCAACATTCCTGCTCCTCAGCCAGTCTGCATTTCTGAGAAGCAGGAGAATGATGTCATCAATGCAATTCTGAAACAGCACACAGAAGAGAGGGAGTTTGTTGAAAAGCATTTCAATGATTTAAATATGAGGGCTATGGAACAGGATGAGCCAACCTCACAAAAGCCCCAGTCAGCATTTTACTACTGCAGATTACTTCTCAGTATACTGGGAATGAATTCTTGGGATAAAAGGTAAAAAGAAAAGACTCACAATTTAAGAGCTGTCTTTTAAAGAATCGTGCTGGTCTTGTCATGTAATAGTAAATGATCATAGAGTGAGTTATGCCAAAAATACTCCAGGCCACCCAACAAAAGATGAGAGAAAATGTGCATCTAAGGGAAAATGTCAGTTTTCTTCTGCATTTCGACATGTCATTTAGAGAGACAGAAGGGAGGAAACCTGTCACCCTTGTTGCTGCTTATATTCATTCCTTAGAAAAGTGTTGAAGAAGGTGAATTTTCTAGCAATCCTTTCACCAGCTGTACTAAGCAGTGGTACCATGGGTAAAGAAGGCATCTTTTCTGCTTTCTTTGCTTCCCATGTACGTTCCTGCAAAAATCATTACTTCTCTGTGTCAGGATGAGACTCTGAAAGTGTCATATTCTCAACTATTGTGTTACTGAACTGTGTCCTGCTGCTTTGCTGGCTAAGAACATGCTTGCATGCAGCCTCAAAGCATTGTGTCTGTATTAGCTAATGAGAAAGATGTGTCCCTTACTATATATTTCAACATTGGCAGCGTTTAGTTACTGTTTAGAACAACAGGAGACAAGCCATGTTCCAGTAACAAAAGTAATGTCTCTGTTTACATTATCATTTTTGTATGGGTGTAGATAGGTTTCTGTCTGCATATACATGTGGGTATGTACAAGTATTAGCATTCTAGAATTGAAGGATCCTCACGAAGTCTTCTTTTGCCACAGCTGTCAAGTTCCTTTTTGGAGACATTGAAATATTTTCTTAGCTATGAAGAGAAATGGATGTTCTATAGAACAAAAATAAACTGTCAATGAGATATAGCTGAAATCAGACAAAATTTATAACTCTTCTTATTTCGGTCTTTAACTCCTCAAGGCAGTGTAACTTTGAGCAGCACTGTTCTTAAATTTCCACTGTGTTTTGTGGGAAGCATCTTAAGACCAGTTTGAAAGAAATGAAAAGTGCCTTTCTTGCTCAAACATTTTGTTTTGTTCTTTAAATTGTTACAGCTGGGTGGGTGATTAGTGAGGGATGTTCTGCTCTCGTCTGCAATTTGGAATAGCAAAAGCTCTGTCTTTAATGCATTGAGTCCCTAGGGCAGCAGATTGTGGACGTATATTTTGTCACTAAGCATATATATTATGGCCAAGTTGAGTGTGCAGTTTACGTATGTGTCAAAAGGGAGTGCTGTCCATTCTTCCACAGAGGAGAGATTTATTGCAGTTGGATCCCAACAGGCTGACAAAAAGTGGAAAGAAGTCAAAGTTGTACACCTCAGGGCTGTGAATGATACAGGAGATTTCCTGGAATTTAAGTAAATAACCAAACCTTCTCTTCTAAAAAGGGATGGTAATATTTTAGATAAGAAAGGCCTATTAAAAAGGTGAAAACATATGAGGACAGGCTGAGAGAGTTGGGGCTCTGCAGCCTGGAGAAGAGAAGGCTTCAAGGAGACCTTAGAGTAGCCTTACAGTATCTGAAGGGGGCCTACAGGAAGGCTGAGGAGGGACTATTGACAAGGTCTTGTAATGACAGGACAAGGGGCAATGGGTTTAAACTGGCAGAGGGAAGATTTAGACTGGATGTTAGGAGGAAGTTCTTTCCAGTGAGGGTGGTGAGACACTGGAACAGATTTACCAGGGAGGTTGTGGATGCTCCCTCCCTGGAGGTGTTTAAGACCAGGTTGGACAAGGCCTTGAGTAACCTGTGCTAGTGGGAGGTGTCCCTGCCTATGGCAGGGGGTTGGAACTAGATGATCCTTGAGGTCCCTTCCAACCTTGCCATTCTATGATTTGCTGACTGTTCTTGCATGGACCTGAAAATGTTCTTGTGCCATTCTTAGAGTGTTTTGTATCCGCCAGTGAAGAGGTGATAAAAAAGTTACAAACTTCTTTTTTAGAAGGAGCTTTCATCTCCTGAAGAAAAATGAGAAGTTGCTTCGAGAACTCAGAAATTTGGACTCAAGACAATGGTAAATTCTTTTAATGGCTGCCTACTTACTCATTTTAAGTGTGCTTGTGCTTAAATGGCTCTAATTGCATAGACGTGGGAGTTGAACTAATTTTTTTAATAGTTTTGTAAATTATTCATGCATTTTGCACTGTACAGTAATTATTGGTGTTATTGAAGTTACATTGGTGTTATTTGCAGAGTGGAACACTACAAGTGGAATATAACGAGATAGAGCAAACTTCAAAATAACTTAGAATTTTGAATATTTGTATGCATAACATGGAATAGTTTTAAAACTTTGATATATTAAAGAATTCCCATTTTAAGCTTCAGCTAATTGTTGAGCTGTTTTCCAGTGCAGTTTGTATTCAAAGACATGGAATTCTAGCTGGAGAATTTAAAACTCCGGTTTTGTAGAAGTTGAAATGAAATCCAGTGGAGGTTTTTGAAGTGTGAGAAACCATCTTCAGTTTTCCTAGCAAGCTGTGAACAGAAGACATTGCTATAATATTTAGACTCTTGATACAGTTGCAGAAGCTGCATTTGCCACAGCCATGACAAGGCACTGTTGTTAATGGGCAGTGCAGTATTGATAATGCCTGTTACAGGTTTTGCTCTTTTCAGCTACTCCAGTAGCCACTGGTACTGTCAGCACCATCCTGCATCTCAGAAGTGCTGAAGTGGGTAAATGCTGCTCCTGTGTACTAAAACTTTAGAGAAGATCAGACTAGAAAAGGCCAGAATCATAGAATGGGAATATGGAAACATAAAAGGTATTCAAAAAGAAGTCATGTAGTTGTTCATTGCTTCTACTCTCTGCTTACATAGTTTGGTTTTGTATTAGTAAAGACACTGTCTGGCAGTGACCGTCTTCTGTTTTACAGCCGAGAGACACACAAGATTGCAGTGTTTTATGTTGCTGAAGGGCAAGAAGACAAACACTCCATCCTTACAAATACTGGAGGAAGTCAAGCCTATGAGGATTTTGTAGCTGGTCTTGGCTGGGAGGTATTTATTAAAATGTTTCTATCCTAAGTTTGTTTACAAGGAAAGTTACAGATCCCTTTAGGTGCTGTAAGTATTTGACTCTTTAGCATTACTCAAAATTACTAAAGCAGAGTGGTTTGAAAGTAGGTTGTAGAACATCTCCCTTATGAAGAAAGGCTGCAGGAGCTGGGTCTCATTAGTTTAGAGAAGAGGAGACAGAGGAGTGACCTCATTAATGTTTATAAGTATGTGAAGGGTGAGCTTCAAGAGAATGGAGCCAGGCTCTGCTCAGCAGTGTAAAATGATAGGACAAGGGACAATGGGTGCAAGCTGGAGCACAGGAGGTTCCACATGGACATAAGAAAAAGTTTTTTCACTGTGAAGGTGACAGAGTACTGGAATAGGCTGCTCAGGGAGGTTGTGGAGTCTCCTTCTCTGGAGACATGCAAAAGTCACCTGGATACATTCCGATGTGATCTACTCTAGGTGATCCTGCTCTGGCAAGGGGGTTGGACTAGATGATCTTTCAAGGTCCTTTTCAACCCCTAACATTCTGTGATTCTGTGATGCAGAGGAGTTCTGGGTTTTTCAGCTTTTTCAATTTAAGAAAAATTTTGCAGACAGAAATGATTCTGTAATGCCAAGTACAGGACTGCACTTTCATGGACCAATTAAGAGTCATCTTGATATCCCTATAGGCTTATAAGTCCCTTGAAAATTTGGGAATCCAAAAAATAAAAACATGCTGTTTCGCTCATGCCCCCTTCTACCTGCCTTCCACTGCAGGCATGGATGGATTGTTTCACACACTCTGCTCCATGTCTCTTCCAGAAGTCAGAAGTCTATCATCTATATAGATCTGCAGCTTTTTAGTGACTAGTTAGATACCGTTACTAGGATTTCAGTTTTTGCATCCTTTCTTCTGACCACAGAGGGTTAACTTCCATTGTGTAGTTTCAGCTTGGCGCTGTCACAGAGAAGTACAGGAATTACTGCAGCTCCTGGCTGGCTGCACAAGAAACTGCAGCTTTCCTGTTCCTGTTGTGACTTCTGTTCATCAGGAGTGTCCACCTTACTTGTTCTTTTTCTTACTCTTTAAGTATATAAGGACACTATTAGATTATCAGTGTGGATAATGGCTCTGACTTTTCCACAGAAATAGAGGAAAACTGCTAGAAGTCTGCCTACTATCACAAACATAGATGCTTATTTCCCACATGCCTGATTCTTCAGTGTTTTCAAATATTGTTTTTTAGTTAGTTTCCTGGGTGGGTTTGTTGGTTTTTTGTTTTTTTGTTTTGGGCTTTTGGGGTTTGGTTTTTTTTGAGTATTCACAGAATGAAAATTTCTCAAGAAGGCAATGAGACAGTTTAAAATTGTCTGGCTTTCATTCAGAGTTTCTTCAGAGCTCAGATCATTTATTAAAAAAAAAAATTAAAGTGCATTTAAGTGGCTACAGTAAACTGATCAGGAAATAATGCAGTAAATACTCACATAACCTTTCCTTTTCTCTAACCTTGTCTTCCCAGCAGCCTCTGTGCTGACCACAGAATATAGAATTCTGCTGCAGCTATTTTCAGTCTTGTCAGTGGCTCTGAGCTCTTAAAAGAGCTGAAAAGGGCCCTTAACTTTTAAAAATTCAATCACAATTACACAAAAGGTGAAGAATATATTTATCATCTGACAATTGAGTTTTTTTTCTCTTAATTCTTGCCTGGTCTTTATTTCTAGGTAAATCTCACAAACCATTGTGGCTTTATGGGAGGACTACAAAAAAACAAAAGCACTGGGCTAACCACTCCATACTTTGCTACCTCGACAGTAGAAGTAATGTTCCATGTGTCAACAAGAATGCCTTCTGATTCAGATGACTCTCTAACAAAAAAGGTAGGTCTTTCTGAATATTTTTTCTTTAAAAAAACCCAAATATTATAAGACCTTTGCCTGCCAATAGTTGGAATTTTACTGAAGTGGGTTAAGCCATAGAAATTAATCACTGCTGATTTCTAGTTGCACCATTATGGTGGGGTTTTTTTGTTGCTATCATTGCAAATGTCGGCAGAATCATCTGTGGAGTGGTGAAAAGTGGAGGGAGGTCATGGTTTGTGTAGGAGAAAAGTGTTCTGATGTTTTAGTATTTTGAGACTTTAAATGCCAATTAATAAATGCATTGACTACTTAGAATCATAGAAT
>WBNM01036058.1:0-15151 GCA_013399055.1 Ramphastos sulfuratus | reverse complement strand
TTTTTCCCAATCGAATTGAGCCTATAAATAAATGCAAACTAGTTTTGTATATAGTTTGGGGGCAGGGCTTTCAGGAAAATAAAATAATTCTATTTTTATAATTCCTGACTCAGCCACATTAATTCCCTGCCTACATAACAGACAGAAAACCAAAGACAAGAACATGTGAAAAGGAGCAAGAAGACAGGAAAACACAGCTTTTAATTCCTTTCTTTTCTTGGCTTTGCTTTGATTTTCTGCATGGAGATTACAGAGCTATACTGGTTGTTCCTAAAATGATCTCTCTTGTTGAATATTTACCTCGTGCTTGACATCAGTTGCTCCACTGGGGGCATCTATTAGAAAATGCTGTCAGATGTGAGTTTTTCTCCTAATGGATGCCAAACCCTAATTCTTTTGAACCAGGTATTCACTTCATAAACCATCCTCATCTCAAGGTCCTCTTCCTTTTCAATAGGACATATCACCTATGGCTTGGGAACTGAGTACCACACATGAAATAAGGTAGAATACTCATCTGTGTTAATCTAGGAACTGAAGAATAATTTACTGTTCTCATCTGATGTACACAGTTTAAAGGAAGAGAGGCAGATAGTTGAAAAGTCTGGGGGAAATTGCCCTCTGAAGGGTTTGCAGCATTAGAACTCACTGCTCAGCAAAGGTAGGTGCTCATTATTTCCCCTTTCTTCAAGGTCTTTGTGAAGCATTTTTACAGCACTCCTGACTATCTTCCAAGATAGGGAGAAAATGTCAAGACAAGGAATCAATTGGCTCTTGCTTTTTCCACATACAAGAGAGACATAATTGCTGATTCAGAGCTGTTTTCAGTCCAGAGAGCTGTCAGTAACCCATTATCATTAAACACATTTAATATTACTTGTCAGTAACAGGATGCTGAATTTCCCCTTCAGCAGCATCTCTCTGACTTTACTTCTTTATGCTCTCAGATACATTTGGACAAGTCAAATTTCCTGGGTTTTAGGAGAAGATGATTACTTTTCAGAAGCAAGTCACTTGGAGTGTCTCCAACAGATGAGGGAAACTGACAACCAACTCATGAGGACTGAGAAGTCAGTGGACAGGAACCAGCACGAAAGACCTTGCCTGCCAGAACTTCTGTCCATCACCTTGTATCTGTGAGGACATAAACCCAGACACTGAAGTTTAAAATGTGGAACTTACCTAAGTTTTTGGCATTTGCTAGGCTCCTACAAACGTTACCATCTTGACTGACTTTCCCTATGAGGTCACTTGGCATTCAAAATCTAGATATCCCTGTATATGGGTTTCCCTATGTACCTAGTTCAACAGAGAAGCTCATCTTGTGCCTAACCACTCTAACACAGCTAATAAAAATAGGATTTGATTTGAAAGTGGTACTGTTCACTGCACACATTTTTAATAGAACAATTACAGCTCTCATCAATAGAAAACTTTGGACATAGTAAACAAATACCTGTGATTCCTGTTTACCATAATTACCAAGCTACAAAGTAGTGACCAATGGCAGTCAAAAGCATGAAGATGACCTGATAGAAACAAGGAAATCTTTGTAGCCTTCAGTTAAGCATGAAGCTGAAGGCCTGATATTATACTAACATTTGCATATCTGAATCTACTAATTGACGTAACTTTAAGGAAATCACAGAAGTGCACAAATTTATCTGGAAAATTCCTCTCCTAATTGCTTTGTTCTTAAAATATCTTCTTGTAACTTAAACTATTTAAACTTTGGCAATTCTAATTAAGTCAGTACAAAATATATTGGTTTTAGCTTAAATGAGTTCATGGAATCATAGAATCGCTGAATGCTGTGGATTGGAAGGGGTCTCTGAAAATCACCTGTGAAAGCAGGTTTATCTAAATCAGGTTGCACAGCATCATCTCTGGGTAACTCCACATCTTCTCTGGGCAGACTGCTCCAGTGCTCTGCCATTCTTAAACTAAAAGTTTTACTTTGTGTTCCAGATTGTACCCACTGCCTCTTGTCCTGTCACTGAGCACTGCTGAAGAGTCTGGCCTCATTCTTTTAACACCCACCCTTTACATATTGATAAGCATTGATAAGACATCCTCTCAGTCTTCTCTTCTGCAGGTGTCCAGTCTTTCCTTGTAAGAAAGATGCTTCAGTATCCTAATAATTTTCATAGCCCGCTGCTAGACACTGTCCAGTAGTTCCCTGTCTCTCTTAAACTGGGGAACCTAGAGCTGTTCACAATACTTCAAGTGCAGCCTAAGCAGGGCAGAGTAGAGAGAACCTCTTTTGACCTGCTGGATACTCTTCTTAATGCACCACAGAATACCATTGGCCTTCTTGGCCACAAAGGCACATTGCTGGCTCATGGTGGATTTGTCCATGAGCACTGCCAGGCCCTTTTCTACAGAGCTGCTTTCCAGTAGGTACTGATGGTACTGATACATGGGACAAGACCACACACTTGCCTTTGTTGTTCCTCTCCACCCAACTCTCCAACCTGTTCAGATCTTGCCAAATGGCTGCACAGCCTTCTGGTGTATCAGCCACTCTTCTTAGTTTTGCATCATCAGTAAACTTGCTGAGGGTACACTCTGTTCCTTCAGCATCGATGAAATTTTAGAGTTCTTTTCAAACCAAAACAATTCTACGATTCTATGTTGAACAAGACTGGACCCAGTACTGATCCCCTAGGGAACACCACCAGCTACAGCCCTCCAACTGGAGTTGACACTGCTAATCATGATCCTCTGGTCTCTGTCATTCAGTCAGTTCCCAATACACCTCACTGTCCACTCATCTAACCCATGCTTGCTATGCTTACCTATGAAGATGTTATGGAAGACAGTGCCAAAAGGCTTGCTGAAGTCAAGGTAGACAACATCCATTGCTCTTCCCTCATCTACCCAACCAGCCACGCCAAAACGGAATGCTGTCAGATTGGTCATGTGTGACTGCCCCTTAGTGAATCCATGCTGATCACTCCCAGTAACCTTATTTTTCTTCACATGCTTAGAGATGACATCCAGAATGAGCAGTTCCATCACCATTCCAGGGTGGAAATGAGACAGACTGGGCTCACTGAGTTCTCTATAAAAATATTTTTTACTCATTCATCTGATATTGAAGATTTAAAATCTAAGAAAAGGTACCAAAACCCCATTTAAAAATAAACAAATTATTTAATAATCAGTATACAAACAATAATCCATCTTTTTCTGATTTGATATATTTATATTTCCCTTGTCAGAGCTTCAAGATATTTGCAGTTTCACTTGTCTCTGGTGTAAGATGGATGTCTTTTGAACAATTCGCATTGAAAAAAAAAATGATGATCACACCTACACAGCAAAATGTATTCCTGCTGATGTTTTCCCTCAATCCCTTGATTTGAATGGGTTTGCACAATTAGAAAATGCAATTGTGTACTATCTCCAGGAGTAAGAGAGAGGCCTGGTGTTTCGTGTAACACTTCCTCTTTTTGTCCAACATACTTCTGTGTGCACAGCTAAGTTGTCTGCATTAATGGACCAAATTCATCACAAGAACAGTTAGCAAATATTTTTTTACATTTGAATTTAAATGGATTCCAAAGTATCTTGGATAAAAGGAGGAAGTGTTACACAAAACACCTGGAAAGAGAAGCTTTTAATGCCTACAAGTTTCTTCATCACTAATACATATTTCTGCAGCAGTAATTGGTTTTCCTTCATGCATGGGACAGTTTTGCACTTCATGATGAAAGAAGGCATTATCATCATTTAAAGCCAATAGCACTTCTAAACCATATGTAACCCTACAGAACCAGAAGGTATACATTTTAACATTAGTAATCATCTTTCCTGGAGTACAGTACAGTCTTTGGCTCACAGTCTTTGTGAGCCAAAGTCTGGGATCTTTAATAGCTGGAGTACTCCATTTTGGGTAAGAGATATTATTAGTATCTTAGTCAAACAGACAATTGATAAAGTTGGATATTGGCAAGAAAGCAAGGGAGAAAAACAATTTGCTTTTTCTCCATGTCTCTCTTTCTTCTCTCCTTTCCATTGCTTCTTTCTGTCTTTTTGAATGATTGGTGTGTTCAGGTCTTATCATTCTCTCCATACCATGTGGAATACCTAGATATTCCACATTCCTAACCATCTAGATAGCTGTCGTGGTAGGCCTAAACAGGCCAAATTAGGCTTGTACATGTCCTGGCTTGCCCAGACATGTTTTTCTGCTCTCCCTCATTCTGTTTTGGGGAGAGCAATCGCGGGAAAAGGGACAAAGAACCTGGAGCCACTAAGTCTGGGGTCTGTGGTCTGCCCAGCAACTGTGGTAAACAAGGTGCACACGGTTGCCTTATGCAAGGCTGTGTTCTGCCCAAAAAAGGGTAAAGCAAGCCTATGGTTTCACCCAATATGGCCAAATCTTGGCTAACTGCCATTTGATTGGCTATCTCGTGTCCAAAGGCCCATTAGTCTCAGGCTGTATTGGATAAAAGGAGGTGAGCAGGGAACACAGGGNAATTAATTACCCTTTCCATAACAATAGCACTGGCATTTCACAGAATCACAGAATGTAAGGAGCTGAAAGGGACCTCGAAAGATCATCCAATCCCGCTGCAGAGCAGGATCACCTATACCAGATCACACAGGAACACATCCAGGTGGGTTTTGAATATCTCCCTAGAGGGAGACTCCACACCCACCCTGGGCAGCCTTTTGCAGTGTTCTGTCACCCTCACAGTGAAAAAAATCCTGCTCATATTTACATGATGAAACTTCCTATGCCTCAATTTCCACCCATTGCCTGTTGTCCTGTCACAGGGCATCACTGAGAAGAGCCTGGCTCCATCCTCTTGCCACTCACCCTTCACATATTTATAAACATGAATGAAGTCACCCCTCAGCCTCCTCTTCTCCAAGCTAAAGAGCCCCAGCTACCTCAGTATCTCCTCATAAGAGTTATGTTTCATTCCTTTAATCATCTTTGTGGCTCCGCACTGGACTCTCTCAAGCAGCTCCATGTCCCTCTTGAACTGAGTGGCCCAGAACTGGGCACAGTACTCCAGAGGCAGCCTCACCAGAGCAGAGTAGACGGGGAGGAGAACCTCTCTTGACTTACTAACCACACCTACATTTATGTGGGTCTAATCAGTATTACCTGCAAGACAGTGTCCAGAAACCAGATCTCTGGTGTTGCAATCTAATTCAGTCCAAGCTGAAGGTTTTTAAAATAACTGATTATCTGCCATTATAGCTGCTGTCTAATTCGGTAGGTACCCATCTGTGGACCTCTCTACAGGCTAACCCTTGTGGGTGCTGGTATGAGCCCTCTTCATCTTTCCACCATCATAAAGTCTCTTCAAGTCCTGGCAGTGGGCAGGATACTACTATTATTGGCCAGAAAGCAGCTCCTCTCTATGTATGGTTCACAGGGTGCAGAAGCTGCCTACATGTTTTTTCCGTTCCTGAACAAAGATTTTGTTTTGTAACTGTTTAAATATTGTAAAACTGTCTTACTATATGTATATGAGTTGTTGTACTGTTATCTCTTGGAAATTTTTTAACTCTTTAGGATAATTACATGCCTTTAACTTGATATTATGATTATATTCTAACTGATTGCTAGTGCCAATAGCTCTGTTTAGCTTAATTTGTTGGTTTGAACTGTAGTGAACCTAGGATGGTATTAATGTGCTACATGTAAGTTAGGTTTTAGCTGGGCTATCACTACTCCATAGAAAAGAACATCTTTTTACTTTAGCAGTTTTGAATCCATATTTTCTTTTCCATTCTAGAATGGAATGACAAAAATGGAAATTGTTATAGAATCGTTCACTGAAAATAGCTGAAGTAATCATATGGAGATGAATCCAAATTCTATAGCTGTATAAACAAACAAAATCCCCAGGAAGCTATACTTGACAAACAGTAGTAACTTTATAGTACCTGTTATTAATATTAAAGTGTTCTCTATGTCTTATTACCTGGTCTACGTGATTCACAGTTTAATTAAATAAGAAAGCCACACAGAGCAGCAAAGCAAAATGCCTCTCATGAAATCTTTGAAATTTCAAAGTATTTTCCATTCCATATCAGGATAAAAGCTTTATCAGGATAAAACCTTTTGACAATTCTCATCTAAGAAACAACATGGCACCTTAGAGAGCACTCACACTGAGATGAAGGCACAAATCACTTTCCCTATTTAGTCTGACTTACCAGCTTTCAACTTAAAGATCCACAAAATTGCTGTAGGCATTAGGCTGTGCAATATTCTTGTGTGGGAAGTCAGTAGAGACATGCTCTTCTCTTTCCACTGCCACCCTTAGTTTGGAATTTCCTCATCAAACTGCTGGTAAACATACAGATACATACTTAAATTCTGACCACCTGTAAGGAGAAACTTTGTAAAAGGTTAGGTCTTACAATCTGTTCCTTCACTAGGCTGTGTAAGGCAATGTTTGCTTTGGGGTCTTCTTGCCAGTGATTGATGTAGATGTAATTCTTTCTGCAGCAATACTAGGATGTGGCTTTTGGGTTTTTTTTTTGTTTTGTTTTGTTTTAAATTCATCTTCTTTACACAACACAGTTGACCTGAAAGTTTTCTAGCTCAGGCTCTTATGTGTAAACATTTATATTCAACAAACCAAAAGAATAAATTATTTCTAAAGGGTAATGATAAGGAGCAATCTACTGGAAAGTAGATTAATTTCTAAGAGAATGTTACAATTCTGTAAGAGACTACATTAGGTCACTGTACTCATGGTGTGCATCTGAACTGCTGTGTAGCTACTGTTTCCCAAAATCCTTATTCCAAGCAAGCACTTTAAACAATAACAGAAAGAATTCTATTTTTCTCATCTTGTGCAAATCCATTTGGGATTCATGACAGCAAGAAAAAGACATGTGAGAACCTATTTCACTCTAGTACCTGTTTATTATCCACTGTTTTGTAAGTGCTATGGGTTATATGTTTATGAGTATTAGCGCTGAAGGTGTTCATGCAACATGCAGCCACTGAGACAACATAAAAAGATGTTGGTTACCAAATGTAGGGTCTGATCCAGTGCTCCAGGGAATCCTTGGGAAATCATTAGTGTAATGCTGGACACTGACATCCAAGACCTTTAGTCTCAGAACTGATAAAGATAAACCATTAGGTGAGACATTTCAGTTTCTGATTTAAACATGAATAATCACAGAAGACTATGATTTCTCAACTTGGTGCAATACCTCTTTCCACCACTCTACACGGACCTAGTGTTTTTCCTCCAAGGAAAATCAATTGCTTTCCCACCACCCAGCTTTTCTATTTATTAATATGGTATTTATATTATTTTTATATTCTGTAATGTCTGGGGATAGATTTTTACCAAGGCAAATATCCAAACATAGCTGTGCAATGTTTAAAAATTCAGCATGACATCTATTAATGGAACAGTAGTTAAACAAATAAATCTTCCGTGAACTGAAATTAGAAAATTATACCTCATAGTATTCACTGGCCAAAACAGGCCATAAGGAGAAAAGAGGTATAGGTTATTGTACTGCTTTTATTTAATATTTTGATCGAGCTGGCTTCAGTCCCACAATGAAGCAAACAACTGTCTCCCAAGGGATTTCCCAGAATGAACAAACTGCTAATATTACAGCAGTATCTCATAGCATCAGGTTGCAGGGTAATGAAACGGCTGCAGGCTTTGCTTTCAGAAGGGAAGGGAAGGGAAGGGAAGGGAAGGGAAGGGAAAGTAAAAATGTCTTGATTTCGTAGTACAAAGTCTCCACCTCTGGCTATAAGCAGATAATAATTACATGTCATGTCAATAAAGAAACTCAAGTTGTTGCTTTAAAATTATTTCAGTTTCTATTAATTCCCACATGCATAAGTAACTTTGGGGACATTTGAATTCCTAAAATCCTCTTCTGTTTCTGGATTGTCTACAAAAATTCTCTGAGATACTCACTGAGGACAGCACAATATTGTAGCAGAGAGATGTTTTATGTCTTAGGGATTGGTTTGCAGTGACTTCATACAAACTCTTAGCTTTAAAAGAAAAGTATATATAAAATAGAAAAGACACTTTACTGACTGCTTTCCAGGTTGCAGTAATATCTGAGCTGAGTGAAAACCCAACTGGAAGATGTCATGTCATTGTGTGTGTATGTGTTATGTAGGGCAATGCTACAGCTATCTTACTGTCAGTGGTAATGCAGATTATCAGGAGAATATTAGTTATGAGATCCACCTTGTTCATGTAGAATGATGGTTCCTGGACAACTGATATGCAAAGTGTCCTACAAGCGTGATATATTAGTGAACTGATTTAGTCCAATCCATTTATTGCAGTGTCAGATTTTCTACAGGTGTCTTGTTCTTACTAGCTGGACTTTGGATGATTTCTCTAGCCCTACTCACAAATCTTTGTGGTTTCGTTCACTTGGGATTATGGTTTAACATGGGGGGTTTTGTTGGTTTGGGATGATTTATGTTCTTTTGGCTTTTCATTTTTGTTTGTGTGGGGTTTTTGTTTTTTTGTTTTTTTTGTAAATCTATCTTCAAATCATAGAATCATAGAATCATAGAATGGTAAGGTTGGAAGGAGACCTCAAGGATCATCTAGTTCCAACCCCCTGCCATAGGCAGGGACACCTCCCACTAGCACANCCCAGGTGCAGGACCTTACACTTGGCCTTGTTGAATTTCATGAGGTTGGCCTGGGCCCCCCTCTCCAGCCTGTCCAGGTCCCTCTGGATGGCATCCCTGCCCTCTAGCAAGTCGACTGTGCCACACAGCTTGGTGTCATCTGCAAATTTGCTGAGGGTGCACTCAATTCTTCTGTCCATGTCACTGACATGTCATCTTTTAGTCTATCTTAATATTACCTCCAGATTAACTGTGCTGTATTCTGAAAAATATCTCATTTATGTGCACAGCAAAAGCATGCTTATTTTTCCACATTCACCTCGATCTGAAATTTGTTCTGATAGGATCTTAATGAATTTCAGGATCATGATCTAGACAAGTATCTTAAGGAGAACATACTGACATTTCTGGAAGAAACTTTTTGAGCTTGGGAGTTTTTCTATATATTAGCTCTTTTAGCGATGTGTCGTTGGTTTTTTTAAAATATTTTTCCCAAGAGCCACGCTGAAATACCTGCTTGCAAAGAGGAGTAAATTGCAGATAGCTGTAAAAGATGTCACCTGTGTCAATTGTGCATTCTCCAGTTGCCACAGAGTGGCAGTGAAGCAGGCGAGTAATGCGTCCTGTTGTATGTCTCACTTGTCACAGGGTTTATTTGTATTTGTGTTAATTGCAGACTCTGAACAACAATCTCTCCTCATGTCTCCTATTTCAGTCCTTTTGGTTTGGTCTTGTTTTCCAAGAAAGGAAGCAACACCTGGGGAGAATTGAGTAAGAGGAAACCTTAGGAATCTACATAGAAATGTCATATGCTCCTGTGTTTATGAAAACAAGCTCATAAAATACCTGACAGTGGAAAGTCAGAGTAGCCTGCCACGTATAAGCCTGTCTGAAACTTCTACTGACATGGTAACTTCTGCTGGTATGGATGGTAACTTCTGCTAGTATGGTTGCACTGCCAGGTTTGGAAATGACCTGACTCATCCAGAAATTCCTGGGAAAAGGACTTATTTTTTTTTCTCACATTTCCCCCCTACCCTCCCAGCTGTGGAATGGTTTGGGGATTTTTTTGACAGCATCACAGAAAAAACAGGCAAAAAGCAGCAACCCCCCACAGCAGCAGCTTGGCTGAAGGTAGATGAGCTGCTTCCTCCTGAGGTGCTACAAAGATTTGGGAGGAGGGGCTTTCGTGTTGCTTTTTCCTTCCCCCTGCTCCCGAGCAGCAATACCAAATGTGCTGGAGAGGAGGTTCTTGGCTCAGTGGTCCCACCCTGGAACTTGGTGGTAGCAGAGGGAGGTGCTGGGAACTTGAGTAGGGGCAAGCAGATGGGAGGGAGATGTTGAGGTGCACATGATGATCTCAAAGGTCTCTGCCAGCCTCCACAATTCCGTGATTCTGTGAAAACAGCAAATAAACAAAACAGTTTTTATTTTCATAATAATGGCTTTGGTTTTATCATCTGTCAGAGTGATCTTGATCACTAGCAATCATAAGAAATAAATAAAAAAAAAGATAAAATATCTATTATTTTAACAAAGTATAGTGTCTACTGGAGTTATTTTCCCAAAACAATGCAATTCAAGCACTTGCTTGAAATGTCCAGGTTAGTAATTAGGATAAAATAGAATTGCAAATTTCTGGAAATATCAATAACACTGACGGCAAGGTTATAATTAAAAAAAAAAAATCAACTAATGAAAATATTAAAAACTGGTGTGAAATTCATCACATAGATAAATTCAGGATGACTTAATAATGTCAAGAGAGCACACATGCTGGAAATGCTATAGGACACTTGTTTCTATCATCTACATTAAATTTATCTCCCAATAAAGTGTTACCAGCTTTAACAATCGTACTGGGTCTGGCTGGGGTGGAGTTAACTTTCTTCATAGAAGCCAGTACGCTGCTATGCTTTGTCTTTGAAGCTAGAACAGTGATGGTAGCACCTCTATGTTTTCTCCATTGCTGAACAGTGCTTGTCCAGCTTCAAGGTTTCATCGCTTCCCTCACATGTCCAAAAGCAAGCAGGCTTGAGGTGCACAAGATGCTGAGAGGGGATGCTACCCGGACAGCAGGCTCAAATTGACCAGAAGTCTATGTCCATGAAGTTTAATACTCAGGAAGGAAAGCTCAGGGCAAGGAGAAGGAAAGGGAGTGCTTGTGGTGATGGTAAGTCTTCCCAAACAAGCATTATGTGTGCTGAGGTCTCGCTTGCCAGAAAGTGTCTGGACATCTACCTGCTAATGGGATGTAGTGAATTCCTTATTTACTTGAGCTAAGTACACAGATTTTGATTTCCCTATTAAACTGTTATTATCTTCATCCATAAGACTTCTTGCCTTCCTCCTTTTTCGTCCTTGTCCTGTGGGAAAGTGGAGTGAGCAGGTATCTGAGTGGATGTTTGACTGTTGGCTGAGATCGCTGTACCACAACACCATTTCCAAACCTTTATACAGAGTCTGTGGGAGTAGAAGCATAAAACAAATGTTTGAATCAGCCCCTACTTTTGCTGCAAAATATGGGTATGTTTTGATCTCAGAAAAGTAAAAAANCAGGGGGTTGGAACTAGCTGATCCTTGAGGTCTCCTTCCAACCTTACCATTCTATGATTCTATGATTCTATGACATTTTTATGATATAAAGAGACAAGAGTCTTACTTTAACATTTCTTTTCTAAAACACCTTTCATTAAAAATATGTTTGGTTATGTTGCTCTTATCAAAATTATTTTTCACAGCTTGATTCAAAACTGGGCCAGGGTTTATGGACACTGTGATATATCAAAGCTAGCTTTAGAGTTGGCAGCATGCATACACAGTTGCAGTTTGGATCAGGAGTAGGTGAGGGCAGGCTAACCTCCCATCTGGTTCACTGACACTGGGTTCATGGGCAGAGTTGGCATCCTTCCCTGAAGTTTTCATCACCATAGTCTGGTTGTTCCTCTACTTCAGCTACTTAGTTTAAAATTGTTGTTGGAGTATTTATGTATAGATATTCCTTATTGATTCTTTATTATCAAGTATATCAGTTGTAAAATAATAATTAAAAAATAGTAGTAGGCATGCTCAAAGTGCTTCTCTCCAGAACAAAAATGATGCATTTAGATTCCAGGAGAGATAATGAAATTTCCCCTTTGTTCTACAATGCAATGGCTTATTGACTGACTTAGTGTTAACAATAAGTATACTCATAGTTAATCATTGACTACTGAGACATAATAATGAAAGTGTAAGCTGTCACAAAAGCAAGAGTGAATTCTGTCATATGGTGCACAGTCAGAAGGCCCTTTCCTTATAGAAGTTAGCAAAAAAGATCTGTGGAGGCCCTGAACTTAAGCTCAATCAAAGCTCAGCTCCCTTGAGTCCTTTCATCATCGACCACTGGGTGTTTCAGACTTGCCAAAGAATCTTGTTACTTGTTTGTGCATGCTGTACTTGTTTTATTTGTGTGAGTGAATGTTATTGTCTGAAGCAGGGAATTACAGACTTGTAAACATACCTTTTCAGATGTAGGTGTGGGGATTTCCTTTCTCAGATTACAAAACTCATAGCTAATTTTTCTTTATTTGAACAAAGATCACATGTGATTCCCTTTTCATAAAACTCTTCAGCTCTGATAATCAGATATACTTAACTAACCTGACAGCTTGCCTGGGATTCCTGTCTTCCAAAAAAATGTCAGATAACACTGACTGGTGAGGAAGGGGCTCTGAGATGCATAATTTCATTCCTCCTATGAACCTGATGGCAATACTGAGCAAATTGCCTCTTCATTTGTTGTTATTTGCTAAATAACAGGATCCATAGGGTTCTGAAAAATAAAATTGCCCTTTTACAGGTATAATGAGCCGTAAGTCTGTTTTTGTAGTTTATTAAGCTGAAACAGAACTCTAAGATCATTTAGGAAAAACAGATTGTTCTTTACCTTTCAATGCAGGTATCTGAACTGCTTCTCATGTGCATGTTTATTCGAATTGTATTTCATCTGGCACAGAAACTGCCTTTCATCTGGAGGTTCTTTTCATCTTTTGTGATCAAAATGCACATTTAGTACTAGCATCAAAGATAATATCAGATACACAGCTGACATAAATCATGCTAAGTCTACTGAGTTGCTTATTTCTGTCAAAGTTCACATCTTAAGCTCATTGCCTGCTTTCTTCTGCACAATGTAATGCATACATAAAATAGCTGTGGCTGTTCCATAGGGGACAGTGTATCTAATCACAATCCACTGTGAAGCAACTAACCATGAAAGTTTCTTCACCATAACATGGAGTATTCAGCTAATGTCTAAATAGCAGCATGGCACAGAGAGTTTTCATAGAATCATAGAATGGTAAGGTTGGAAGGGACCTCAAGGATCATCTAGTTCCAACCCCCTGCCATAGGTAGGGACACCTCCCACTAGTACAGGTCACTCAAGGCCTCGTCCAACCTGGCCTTGAACACCTCCAGGGAGGGAGCAGCCACAACCTCCCTGGGCAACCTGTGCCAGTGTCTCACCACCCTCACTGGAAAGAATTTCCTCCTAACATCCAGTCTAAATCTTCCCTCTGCCAGTTTAAACCCATTGCCCCTTGTCTTGTCATTGCAAAACCTTGTAAATAGTCCCTCCCCAGCCTTCCTGTAGGCCCCCTTCAGATATTCACTGATGGATCTCTGCTTTATGATCAGCCATTAATGAGGAATAGTTCAGATAAACCTTTTAACTTTGATACATTTAACTAGGAGTTGCTGTTAACTTGCCCGTAAGATCCTGGAAGTAAAACTAGAGTCATTCCAGAAGGGATCCATTTTTGTGATTAAATGGAAGCTTGTGGTCAGTTTCTGCTATTTACTTAGAGACAAAGTTCACACATTTCTTTCTAGAGTATTTCCCTCCAAATTTAATTTAGGTCAATGTTAACTCATGGCAGTGCCTTTGTCTGCCTTTGAACCCTTCTGAACAGATATGTGCATACAGTGTCATGCGCAAAAACAGAACTCAAATTTGTCCCTCAGATTCTCTTAGTTCATGCCTAGGGAATAATGAAGACACTTCCAAGAGACTCCTTCCCCAAGGTGTTTTTGGTAAACCAGTCATAAACACTTTCATTGTAATTCATTTTCAGTTAATAGGGTCTTGCTTGGTCCAAACTGTTCAGAGTAGCCCAAGCAAAACCTAACAGATAAACAGATTTCTACTTTAGTTCAGTGTTCAGTGTTAGAAACAAGGATTTTGTATCCAATTCATCTTGTCTTTAAATTACACTTGTAAGTTTCATATTCATATCTTGTTTGCACAACTCACAAGCACACTGTATGGCTAGCTTTGGGATCTTCAAAAAGCTGGCAACGAAATATATATAGAGATGTGTCTTAGCTGGGAAAAAAAAAAAAATCACATACATCACAATTGTAAGCAGTTATTCTGAATGCTATAGCTGCAACATTCAGATCATATTTGGTCTGAATATATACTATTCTCTTTTGTAGATTCTAGTGAAACGTGCATTGTTCTAACTGAAACATTTCTACCATTGGCAGATATTTTAAATGCAGCTCAAACTCCTTAATGCTATGTATCATTGACAACAGTGGCTCTATGACAGATGTGCATTAAACTTTATTCATTGGGTCTCCTTTTCCAAAGGGAATGCTTCTGTAACAGAAGGTCACTTCTAGCACAGTGAAAATACATACTAGAACTAGATCTTCATTCCAGCTCCTATCCTGAATGGATGTTGTGGAGAGGCTGGTGCTGGTTTCTTCTCACAGGTAATTGGAGACAGAACAAGGGGGAATGGCCTCAAGCTGAGACTGGGTAGGTTTAGATTGAACATTATGAAAAAATTTTTCATAGGGAGAGTGGTCAGGCACTGGAATGAGCTACCCAGGGAGGTGATTGAGTCACCAACCCTGGTTGTGTTTAAAAGTCGTTTAGATGTGGTGCTTAGGGATATGGTTTAAGGTAAATCTTGTAGAGCACGGTTATAGGTTGGACTTGGTGATCCTGAAGGTCTTTTCCAACCTGGATGCTTCTGTGACTCTGTGATTAGGTCTAAGTATAATCTGCTTGATGCTGTGGCTGAGGTAGTCACCGCAGTTGATACAGAGTACTTTCCTTGCACATGTCTAGCTCCATTCAAGCTGGCTGGAATTTTGGCTTACTACATTTCTGTATTTTTTTGTCCAGCTTGCTGAGGTAACTGTGTACAGGGTCCTAACAACAGAAACCAATCTTCTGCCCAGACAGATTCAAATTTGGATGAGCAGAATGATAGAGCTAAGTTCTTAACTAATAACTGTTGACTTGCTCCAGTGTGCATTGTTACTTTGTGGGCAAATATGTTGTCCACAGGCTTTTAACAGAAACAACAGATGGTCCTAAGGGTACTAGCCACTTGAGGGTACTTACAACAGATAATTGTGTGTTGAATGAGGCACAAGTATTTGCTGCTTTCATTTAATTGCCCATGTCTCTTCTTTATCCACCTCAGAAACATGGCACTGTATCAAAACAGGCACAAGTTCTCAGGGTGTAGGGGAGGGGTAATT
>WBNM01036057.1:9433-20179 GCA_013399055.1 Ramphastos sulfuratus | reverse complement strand
CTTCTCTGCAGACATTGCAAGCCTTGTAGCCTTTGCCCCTTGTGCTGTCACTTTGGCACCACTGAGAAGAGCCCCTGGACTCCTGTGAAGTCTTCACTAAACTTCATTTCCTATCAGTTGTTCCACTCTCTTCTTCCTGCCTTTTGTAATCTGCTTTGCCATCTCTCCTGTAGATCATCCATACTTTGTGGGGGTTCAGTTCCACCCAGAGTTCTCCTCCAGACCTATGAAGCCTTCACCTCCCTACCTGGGGCTGCTGCTGGCAGCCACTGGGACACTCAGTGCTTATCTGCAGCGTGGCTGTAAGCTGTCTCCCAGGTAAAGTTCCTCACTCCCTTGCCTGCACTGTGACAGACACATTTCTGGAGGGACTACCCCATCCTGCAACTCTGAAGTGCAGAAAGGAAAAATCATAGAGTCATAGGATGGGTTGGGTTGGAAGGGACATCCAAAGGGCATCCAACCCGGCCTCCTGCACTCAGCAGGGACATCCTCCACTAGAGCAGCTTGCTCACAGCCTTGCCCAGCCTCACCTTAAGCATCTCCAGGCACGAGGCCTCAGCTCCCTCCCTGGGCAACCTGTCGCAGTGTTGCAGCAGCCTCCTGGTGCAGAACTTGTTCCTCACAGCCAATCCCAATCTGCTCTTCTTTAATTTCAAGTTCATCTATTTCAAGTTCATTCATCCAGCTCCAACCCCCTGCCATGGGCAGGGACACCTCCTACCAGCACAGGGTGCTCAAGGACTCATCTAGCCTGGCCTTCAACACCTCCAGGGAGGTTGTGGAGCACAGAATCACAGAATGGGCAACCTGTGCCAGTGTCTCACCACCCTCACTGAAAAGAATTTCTTCCCAATCTCCAGTCTAAATCTGCCCTCCTCAAGCTTCAATCCATCCCCTCTCATCCTGGCACTCCCAGCCCTTCTCCAAAGTCCTTTCCCAGCTCTCCTGTAGCCCCTTCAGGCACTGGCAGGCTGCTCTAAGCTCTCCCTGGAGCATTCTCTTCTCCAGGCTGAACACCCCCAACTCTCTCAGCCTGTCCCCACAGGGGAGCTTCTCCAGCCCTCTGAGCATCTCCATGGCCTCCTCTGGACCCTCTCCAGCAGCTCCATGTCCCTCTTCTGCTGAGGGGAGCCCAGAGCTGGAGGCAGTGCTGCAGGTGAGGTCTGAGCAGAGCAGATTGGAGGGGCAGAATCCCCTCCCTGTGCTGCTGCTCTCCCTGCTCTGGCTGCAGCCAGCACACAGCTGCCTCTGGGCTGCCAGTGACCCGTGCTAGCTCCTGGGCAATTTGGCACTAACTGACACCCCCAAGGCCTTCTCCTCCAGGCTGCTCTCAGCCACTCCTCACCCAGACTGGATTTGTGGTTGGGTCTGCCCCGATCCAGCTGCGCAGGACCTTAGACTTGGTCTTGTTGAACTTCATGAGGTTGCCCTGGTCCCACCTCTGAAGCCTTTCAAAGTCCCTCTGGCTGGATCCCTTCCCTGCAGCCTGGCAGCCACACCACACAGCTTGGTGCCAACTACAAACTTGCTGAGGGTGCCTCAATGCCACTGCCCATGTCAGTGACAAAGACATTAAAGAACAGTGGTCCCAGTACCCACCCTCTAGGGACACCTCCTGTCACTGGGCTCCCTTTGGCTATGGAGCCACTGCCCACAAGTCTCTGAGTGCAGCCATCCAGCCTGTTCCTGATTCAGCTGGTGGCCACCCCTCAGCTCCATACCAGTCCCATTTGTGACCAGGATGCCTGCAGGACAGTGCCAAAGGCTTTACACAAGTGCAGGCAGATGCCATCAGTTGACATCTTCCCTGGGTGAATGCCTTTGAGAAATTTGTCATTCCCTGGAGAGGAGCTGTGCTGAGTGCTGGGTGGGGATCAGCCCTCAGCTACCTGCAGGAGATGGAGCTCTCTGGGTGCCGTTGGGGAAGCAGCTGTGCCCCACAGTGTGTGGTATGGCACAGCTCTGGCAGGTGGTTTTAGGCTGTGAGTGCCCCTGGGCAGCAGGGCCCATTTACAGAGTTCCCTGGAGGCTTTGGGATTAGAGCAGGGCTGTCAGGAGGTGACCCAGCTCTGCAGGCACACTTCTGCCCCCTCTTCTGTGCACAGTCTTTGGTATTTGTGCTGTGCTGTGAAGGTGAAACCTGTTCTAACAATGCTGACTTCTTGTTCCCTCTTCCCTGGCTGCTCTCAGAAGGAAGTAAGTACAGCGACCGTGCTGTGATGTGTGCATGTGGGCATGTGGGCATGTGGGCATGCTTGCTCAGGCTGGCAGCAGCACTTTTCTCACTGCACCTGGGGAGTTCTGGGGCAGCTGGGGAAGGGATCAGGTTGAGCATTTCTTGCTGCCCTGCTGTGTCCTGCTCTCTACAAGGACTGCAGCAGCAGCAGCAGTGGCATTGGAGAGTCACAGAAGGGTGTGGGTCGGAAGGGTCCTTAAGCTCATACAGTGCCACCCCCCTGCCATGGGCAGGGACACCTCCCACCTGCCCAGCCTGCTCAGGGCTTCATCCAGCCTGGCCTTCAACACCTCCACGGAGAGGGCAGCCACAGCCTCCCTGGACGATGCATTTCAGTGGCTTTCCTACCTCACAGTGAGGAATTTCCTCCCCTCATCCAGCTCAGAGCCATTCCCTCTTGTCCTGTCACGAGCCCTTGTGAAAAATCTCTCTCCAGCTTTGCTGTAGGTCCCTTTGGGAACGGAGATTGCTCTCAGGTCTTCCTGGAGCCTTCTCATCTCTAGGATGGGCAACCCCAACTCTCTCAGCCTTTCCTCATAGGAGAGGTGCTCCTGTGTAAGGAAAGAGGTGTCCAGCAGAGAAAGGGCAGAGAGCTGGAGGCAAAGCCTTAGTAACATCAGAGCTGTCAGGACATCTCTGTCTTGCAAAGGATTTGGCTCAGTGGTTTGCTGTGGCTGTGGGAGACTTTCCTGGCACTCGGGGGTGGATAGTGAATGAGCTTTGTCTTGGTGCCACTCCTGCCCCACTTTCTAAAGGGGCAGAGAGCAGAGGCTGAGATTCAGGCTGCACACCAGTGCCCAGTGCCAAGCAGCAGTGTAACAGAGCAGTTTGCTTGCAGTGCAGAGCAGAAATGTCCAGCTCAGGGCTCTGAGCTCCCCTCGGCACCCTGCACAACAGCAGTGGTGGAGAGCAGCTGGTGAGGCTGGGGCTGGGAGGGCCAGGGGCTGGGAAGGCCAGGGGTTGGTGCTGTGCTTGCTGTCTGAGTGGCAGAACGTGGCCAGGGTGGGGAGTGGGAGCTGCCACACGGCTGCTGAGTTCAGGCCCCGCTGGCTGCAGCTTGGAGGTGACTGTGGTGAGTGAGATGTGAGCAGACAGCAGAGCAGTGGCTGGTACTCAAGGCTTGCACCAACACAGGTCTGAGAGCCTTGCCTGAGTTCGTTCATCCTGACCTGCACTCTGCGGTGTGGTGGAGCTGACCAGAACTACTGCTGCTGAGATCACAGAGCCTCAGGGGTTGCGAGGGACCTCCAGAGACCATCCAGCCCAGCCCCCTGCCAGAGCAGCAGCACTTCTCAAACTGCATGCCAGTTTGTTCTGTGAGACGTGGGCTGCTCGGCAGACAGCAGAAGGGGCTCAGGGAACACTGTGGGAAACTCAGGCACATGGCAGCGGCAGGCTGGAGAATGAGGGTGCAGGAACAGAGCAAAGGAGCAGATCAAAGAGACCTGCTTGTCAGGTAGAGTATTTGTGTCTTCAGATCTGAAGAGCTTTCAGGAGCATAGCTTTGTACTACTGCAGGTGGAGAGATGGCACAGAGCCTCCCAGCTCATCTCCAGCTCTTCCTGGCAGTGGAGGTTTAAGGTGGACTTCCTAGTGCAGCTATAAAAGCCTCCAGATCTGTCCCAAACCTTCAGACATTTGACCTTGACATGGACAGACAAAAGCTTCATGGTTAGGAGGTCTGGGTGGAGGTGGAGAAGGAAGCAAGGAAGAGGACAAAGCTCTCAGGTTTGTCACTGTCATACTGGGGGGTGGGGGTAAAGTGGCACTGGGAGGCTCATGCTGGGCTGGGAATCCTGCACTTTCACTCTGAGGCCTTTGTCCCCTTCCCCACTCACTGTCACTCCCCACCCTTAACCAAACCATATCAGCTTGCTGCTGCCCTAAGGAACCCTGCTGTTTTCCAAGAGCCTTGTGCCAGCAGTTTGTCCAGGTGCCATCAGATGCCAGTGTGGGTGTGGGGGGAAGGAGAGTGCACAGCTCTGTCCCCCCTGCTTTCAGCTTCACCACCACAAGGAACACTGGAGAGGGACTTCTAACAAGGACTGGGAGTGCCAGGATGAGGGGCAGTGGCTTTGAGCTGGGAGAGGGGAGAGTGAGGCTGGAGAGTAGGAAGAAATTCTTTAGAGTGAGGGTGGTGAGACACTGGAACAGGTTGCCCAGGGAAGTCATGGATGGCCACTCCCTGGAGGTGTTGAAGGCCAGGTTGTCTCAGCAAGCTGGGCTGGTGGGAGGTGTCCATGCCCCTGGCAGGGGCTTGGAACTGGATGATCTTTAAAGTCCCTTCCAACTCAAAGCACTCCACAATTCTGTGGTCTTAGACTCCAAACTTAAGCCCATTCCTGTGGAAGGTATTCTAAAATGCCAGCACTAGGCACAAAGTGAGATTAGTCTTGTGGAAATGAGCTGCATTTGAGGGAAGTGTTGGGCCAGGGCTCTGTATCTGTTGGGTCAGAGGCTTCATCTGGGCAGGGGATTTGAGATCACATCTCTGGTCAACATCCTTCTGACTGTATATTGCCGTTTGCCAGTGACAGCTACAGCGACCTCAGCGATTACAGCTCTCCAGAAAAAGACTTTCCTAGTGCAGAAAGAAGCTGAAGTGATTGCAGGAGAGCACAGAAATGGATGATGCTGAGGTAAACTGAATTGGTTTTATGCTGCTGCTTTATGCTGCCTCATGACATCGATTTCTTCTAGACTTAAAAGAGGCATTTTGGTTGTCCCTTTTGCCCCAAAGCCCATCTCAGACCTTGTTTTCTTCCTTCCCTGCAGCACTTAATTGTTCCTTCTGCTGATTCACTCTCCAATTGTGATATTAAATCTGTTAAGTGTTTGGGGTACAGCTCCGAGGTCTTTGCCAGCCTTAGTGATTCCATGATTCTGTGCTGCAGGATGCTGTACAGATTCAAGTTGTGTTGTATGTGAGGATACAATGAAAATGCAGTTCTAAAAACTCCAGTTTGCAGGCTGGGATCCCTTCAAGTACACCATAGTGAGCTGACTTTTTGCTTGGCATTAATACTCCCCTGTGATTGCATTGGATGAATTGGTACAGCAAAGGCAACCCCAGAGAAACACTTGGGTTTGATCTGCAGGGTGACAGAGGCACACACAAGCTGTATAAGATCCTAGGCTGGGTTTGATCTGCAGAGTGACAGAGGCACACACAAGCTGTATAAGATCCTAGGCTGGGTTTGATCTGCAGGGTGACAGAGGCACACACAAGCTGTATAAGATCCTAGGCTGGGTTTGACCTGCAGGGTGACAGAGGCACACACAAGCTGTATAAGATCCTAGGCTGGGTTTGATCTGCAGGGTGACAGAGGCACACACAAGCTGTATAAGATCCTATATGTGGATGCCTCCTCCCTGGGGGTGTTCCAGGCCAGGTTGGATGAGGCTGGTGGGAGGTGTCCCTGCCCATGGATTATGCTCAACGTCCCTTCTAGCCTAACCCAAGCTCTGTACCTCTGTGACTAGTGGGTACCTGCCACATGCAGCAGAGCTGCTCTGGCAAAGATGCAGTAGATAGCTGCAGACACAAGCCTGGAAGCTTTGCCTCGTTTCTTTTTGTCTCAGAGTCAATTCTCCTCATGGACCAGAGCTGCACACACACGTAGAGGACTGCGCTCAGCTTTGCCACTTTGCTTTCTGCCCTTTGGCTGGGCGAGAGGCATCTCCTTGTAGGGTTTACTACAGAACTGCTTTGAAGTCAGTCAAGGGCTGGGAGAGAACCCGGCAGGAAGTTTGTTGCAGGAGGACTATTTGTAATCTTTAATTTTCTTTCCCTTTATTTTTCTTTCCCTCTCTCTTTTTCTGTTACAGACAGCTGGGAACTGGACAATGTTAGTAGAAGGAAGCAGAAGAGGAAGCTGCCTCTGGTCCTCATGTCCCCTCCTAGAGTGTTGTCAATAATTCCCCTGGCAGCTGCCAGCCCTGTAGCAGGAACTTTTCTGTCTCCGTGTGGCTCCTCTGCCAAACTGGCATCAGGGCTGTGCACCTTTGCTACTCAGCGTGGCTGATCCTGTCCTGTGTTGCAGAGGGATCTCAGGTGAAGGTTTAATCATTCACAGCAGCTCCTGGTTTGGAGACAGGCTCCACAGAACTGCAGCCTTGCCTGTTTCACTTGGCCTTGCAATCAGATCCAATGCAGCAGTTCTTGTCAGGGCACGGAAAAGGTTGAGGGAAAGTTGGCTTCTCCAGGAGCCTTCAGGTTTGTGTCCCTCCTAACCCATCTTGTGTAGATTTCATTTAGTTTCATTTTGGTTTTGTTTATTATTTTATTTTGTTTTGTTTTGAATTTTCTTTTGTTTTGTTTTATTTTACTTTGTTTTGGTTTATTTTATTTTATTTTGTTTATTTTATTTTACTTTTATTTCATTTCATTTCATTTTGCTTTGTTTTGCTTTGTCTTGTTTTGTCTTGGTTTGGTTGGTTTTTTGTTTCATTTTGTTTCATCCTTCTTTTACTTTCTTTGCTGCTCAGTCTGTAGCCTGGAGAGATCCCTACTGTATATCCCTCCTTGTGATGCTACTGTCTGCTGCTGGGGGCAGCTCTCTTTGCTTAGCTTCCCTGAGTGGTTTCACTGTGCAAAAGTTGAAGTTGATTTGCTTTGTTGAGCCTGAAAGTTTTGATCATCCTCAGCAAAACTGTGCCCTGCAGAAGTGCCAGCATGAGGCAAGTGTATGCTTTTTAAGAAAGGAAGTAAATACACCTGGATGTTAAAATGCTCTTCGCACTCTTCAATGAAAGCCTATCCTAGGGCAGCTCTGCTGTGGGGACAGGCTGAGGGAGCTGGGAGTCTGCAGCCTGGGGGAGAGAAGGCTCCAGGGGAACCTCAGAGCAGCCTGCCAGGAGCTGAAGGGGCTGCAAGCAGGCTGCAGAGGGACTGTTTGCAAAGGCCTGCAGGGACAGAACAAGGGCAATGGTTTGAAATGAGAGCAGAGCAGCTTGAGATTGGCTGTGAGGAACAAGTTCTGCACCAGGAGGCTGCTGCAACACTGCAACAGGTTGCCCAGGGAGGGAGCTGAGGCCTCATGCCTGGAGCTGTTGAAGGTGAGGCTGGGCAAGGCTGTGAGCAAGCTGCTCTAGTGGAGGATGTCCCTGCACATGCCAGGACAGTTGGAATTAGCCGATCTTTGGGGTCTGGCAGCCCATTCTGTGGTTCTGCTAGGTAGGAAGCTCACATTTGTGTAAATCTACTAAACCAGGTGAGGATATATTGACCTAACATGTGCCACACAGCCAAAGGAAATGCCTCTCCTGCCTCAGGTGGAGCTCCATGCTGAACAGCAGTGCCAGGAGTGCTGCCTCTATAGGCTCTGGTTGCCTCGCCTGCCCTTAGCTAGAAGGAATTTTTATTTAGAATATCTTTTTAAACTCTGCTTTTTGGTGTTTTCTAAATGTGAACTGCCTTCCCATGGAGCCCAGAGAGAGCAACCACTTCTGCTGTTCTCTATTCAGCTACAAGGAAGTTATCCTCAGTACATTCTGGCTGCTTGCTCTTGAAATTCCTCATGGATTGCAGGAAGGTCTGACCCAGCTGACCTGTTGCTAGAACTATGTGTGTGAAGTTGTCTTTCATCTTGCACCAGCCCTGTGGCTTTAATCTTCACACTTTGATGCTTCTTGGGATGTGAAATATTCTCTCTTCTTGTACCATCCCAGTTCAATTGAGGAAATTGGTTGTCTTACTGCACTCCTGCTCGGGTGCTCACGTGGATTTGGATCAGAGCCTAGGAAAACAGCTTGGCCTGAAGTACAGACAGCTCCATCCTCCTGTGCATGACACTGCGTGTGAAGGGGTTTAATAGAATGTCTTAGTGCAGCTAATCTGGAATCTTGTGTCCAGCTCTGGGCCCCTCAGCTCAGGAAGGAGCTCAGAGGAGTGTGGAGAGAGCCCAGGCCAGAGGCACAAAGCTGCTACAGGCAGTGAACATCTCCCTTCCAGCCACCCTCACAGGCAAAAAAGTTCCCCCCCTGTTGCCTGCTCAGCTCCTCTGTGCTGCAAGCAGTGGAAAGCAGGGGTTGGAAGGGACCCCCAGAGAGCATCCAGCCCAGCCCCCTGCCAGAGCAGCAGCACCCAGGGCAGGGCACACAGCAACNAATTCCAAAGTGCTAACCACTTCAGAACCAATCTGTTTGGAGCCCAGCAGCTGCCTGTGTGCTCCCAGTCATTTCCATTGAGTGCAAATTTCCAACCCCCAGTACTGGGCTGGCTTCTGTGTAATGTACCTGAGGGGAATGGGACAGGAAGGAAGAATCTCCAAGTGCTGCTCTGCCCCAGATAAAACCACACCAGCCAGCCCCAGCTGCACTGTAATGTTGCTTAACAGTGCAATGAGCTGGAAAATAGATCATTTCCATGCAGCTGAGCCCTCGAGCTGATTCTCACAGCTCAGATGCTGCTTTCTTGCTGTGCAAACGAAGAAATGAGGAGCAGAGATAGCTTCTCCTTAGTGCTCCTTATGCCAGTGTCATTTTTGACCAGGGAGGACAATGAGATAATCCAAGTGATGCAGCTCACTTCTGTTCTTCCCTAATAGGAAAGATAATGAAGGGCTTTGTTTTGATGGCTTTGTCGCCTGCGGGATAATGAAAGATCCCAGCATGGATTTCATTAGGCTTTGTCTGCTCTCACTGTGGTGCACCCACTCAGGGAGCAGAGCTTCTCCTTCATGGGGATGGGACCAGAGAGTGCAAAGAGCTGAGCACAGGGTGAGAATCTGGGCACCAGAGCTGCTGCTGGGGCTTTGGGTCCTAAATAGTTCAAGGGGAAGCGACCTCAGAGGTCATCTACTGCAACCCCCTGCCATGGGCAGGGACACCTTCCACCAGCACAGGGTGCTCAAGGACTCATCCAGCCTGGCCTTGAACACTTCCAGGGAGGTTGTGAACCACAGAAGCACAGAATGTGATCAAAGATCAGATTGGGCGGTTCTGTGCTCCACAGCCTCCCTGGGCAACCTGTGCCACTGTCTCACCACCCTCACTGCAAAGAATTTCTTCCTCATCTCCAGTCTCAATCTGCCCTCCTCAAGCTTCAATCCATTCCCTCTCATCCTGGCACTCCCAGCCCTTCTCCAAAGTCCTTTCCCAGCTCTCCTGTAGCCCCTTCAGGCACTGGCAGGCTGCTCTAAGCTCTCCCTGGAGCATTCTCTTCTCCAGGCTGAACACCCCCAACTCTCTTAGCCTGTCCCCACAGGGGAGCTTCTCCAGCCCTCTGAGCATCTCCACGGCCTCCTCTGGACCCTCTCCAGTAGCTCCATGTCCCTCTTCTGCTGGTGGGGGGGCCCAGAGCTGGAGGCAGTGCTGCAGGTGAGGTCAGAGCAGAGCAGATTGGAGGGGCAGAATCCCCTCCCTGTGCTGCTGCTCTCCCTGCAGCGCAGCAGCCAGGGTCACCCTGCCCGTATCAGCCAGGCTGGCAGCTGGAGGCAGAGCAGCAGCAGCGCTGAGGTTGCAGTGCTGGCTGAGCTCAGCAGTCACAGCTCTGCCTGTGGTGGTGCTCGGAGGCAGCTGCTCGTTAGCAGCGCTGCCCACAGAGTGCTGTGAGATGAACACCAGAGAGATGTGCCCATTCATGAGCCTCATTCCCATGCTCTCCCTGCGCCCAGCTCCCCTTTGTCGAAGCCATGCAAATCCCTCCCATTGCCTCACAAAGCCTGACCTGATGCACCTTGGAATTGCTTTTGTTTTCCTTCAGGCATGTTCAGAATTCAGAGTGACAGAAGAGGAGGCAGAGGGGGCAGGGCAGCCCTGTGGAGAGACATCTAAGGTGAATGAGTGAGGATCACTTTGCTCATTCAGAGGTCTTTGGATGCCACCCTGCAGTATCCCCAGCCCCAGTGCATATCAGCTGCTGAGATCCAGCAGCACCTGTGCTGGCCTGGCTTTGCTTTTTCTGCCTTATGGCAGCAAGCAGCTGCTCTGGCACCTGAACTTTGCACAGCCCAAATTTAGGCTGGAGGCAGATCGTTGGACTGCTGCAGGGCAGCAAGGTCTGCATGGGGCACCAGTGAGCCCTTGTGACCAAGAGAGCCAAGGGCATCCTGCCTGCACCAAGTGTGGCCAGCAGGGCTTAGGGAGGTTCTCCTGCCCTTCTGCGACCACTCCTGGAGTCCTGTGTTCATTGTGGGGCTCCCCAGCTCAAGAGAGGCAGGGAGTCCAGCAGAGGCTCTGAGAGTGACTTGGGGCCTGGAACACCTCTGCTGTGAGGAAAGGGTGAGCCCTGGGGCTGTTCAGTCTGCAGAGGAGAAGGCTGAGAGGGATCTGAGCAATGTCTGTGAATATCTGAGGGGTGGGTGTCAGGACTGAGGTGCCAGGCTCTGCGGTGGTGCCCAGTGACAGGACAAGGCACAACAGGTACAGGCTGGAACCCAGGAGGTGCCAACTGAACAGGAGGAGACACTGCTGTGTGGTGAGGATGCTGGAGGCCTGGAGCAGGCTGCCCAGAGAGGCTGTGGAGTCTCCTTCTCTGCAGACATTGCAACCCTCCCTGGCTGTGC
>WBNM01036056.1:18489-28723 GCA_013399055.1 Ramphastos sulfuratus | reverse complement strand
ACACTAAACAATGTCCCTAAGTGACAGGTTNACACTAAACAATGTCCCTAAGTGACAGGTTCACAGGCTGCTTAAATGCCTCCAGGGATGGTGACTCCACCACTGCTCTGGGCAGACCATTCCAATGTTTGAGAACCCTCTCTGTAAAGAAGTATTTCCTAATATCCAGCCTGAACCTGCCTTGGTGCAGCTTGAAACCATTTCCTCTAGTCCTGTCACTTGCCACCAAGGAGAAGAAAGAGGCTGCCCCCTCCTTGCTCCAACCTCCTTTCAGGTAGTTGTAGAGAGCAAAGATGTCTCCCCTGAGTTTCCTCTTCTCCAGACTGAACACCCCCAGCTCCCTCAGCCCCTCCTTGTGGCCCAGGTGCTCCAGGTCCTTCACCAGCCTTATTACTCTTCTCTCCAGCACCTCAATGTCCTTCCTCTAGTGAGGGGTCGAGAACTGGACACAGCAGTCAAAGTGTGGACTCCCCATTCCTGCTAGCCAGTGTTTCTAATCCAAACCAGGATGCCACTGGCTTTCTTGGCCACCTGGGCACACTGGCCCTTCCAGCCTAAGCCATTCTATGGCTCTGTGATTCTGTTCATACTATAGGTCTAAACAGATACGTCTTTCGCACTGTGAATTTCTGTATAATCTTGCAGATCTGTAGAATCTTCTACACTAGAATCAGAGTTTTCTGTGATGTGAATGTGGCTCTAACTTCCTCAAGAACTAGTGGCAATCATCTTAAATGTTGCCCATTTTAAGCTCAGCGTAGCCTCTCTCCTTGTCTTTTCTTCATATCAGTTCATAAAAATGTAGTTTTATTTAACAGAAAACAACACATATAAAATTGTCCACATTTTTCTTTCCCTGTCAGGGGAGTAGGAAGCAAAACACAGCAAAAGCATTAATCTTGTTGTTTAATGTATTTGTGGAAGACGAATACTCTTAGAATAAAAAAACAAGGCAAAAAAGGGGGAAAAATAAGAATAGAAATATGTAATCTTTTCAGATTGAGAGTTTGTTATGTTCAGGGGGCTTTAATACAGTTATCTGCTCTGAGGATATGCCCACCACTGACTCAGTCTCAAACAGTTGCTAAAACAAGCATTTTCCTGCATGGAATTATAATGAACATTTTTGGTTTTGCTTTTAAATGTTCTGCTCTGCTTAGTGGCTCATGCGCTTCTCTGCATTGATTCTAACTTCATGGTAGATGGCCATGTGCATAAAACATCAGCAAACCTGAATCATGTGTAAGTTGTCCATGAAATGTTGGTCTCTAACTTGGTGGAAAGGGAAATAAAATACTACAGCATTACCTGGGTGCTTACAGCTTTGGGTTTGTACTTCACTGCCAAAAGGTGCAAAGGTTTTTGATATAAGGAACAGTAGTGTTCCAAAACAAGCAGAAAATTGGAAGGAATCAGTGGGAGCAACATAAATTCCTGTAAGAATCATTGCTGCAGTTGTAGGGCCGCACAGCAGCAACTTGTCAGCTGAAATTGCAGGAGAAGAGAAGGCTTCAAGGAGACCTTATAGTAGCCTTCCAATATCTGAAGGGGGCCTACAGGAAGGCTGAGGAGGGACTATTTACAAGGTCTTGTAATGACAAGACAAGGGGTAATGGATTTAAACTGGCAGAGGGGAGATTTAGACTGGATGTTAGGAGGAAGTTCTTTCCAGTGAGGGTGGTGAGGCACTGGCACAGGTTGCCCAGGGGGGTTGTGGCTGCTCCCTCCCTGGAGGTGTTCAAGGCCAGGTTGGATTTGGCCTTGAGTGACCTGTGCTAGTGGGAGGTGTCCCTGCCTATGTCAGGGGGTTGGAACTACATGAGCCTTGAGGTCCCTTCCAACCTTACCATTCTATGATTCTATGATTCTATGAATACATAGCAGAGAACTGAGGGTTTTTTGTGAATTCAGCATGTAATGCAAGAGATTAGACCTTCTCAGAGGCTTGTGTTTAACGACTGTAAAAATTAAAATGTCAGAGCTTCCACCTATTAAAAGCATACGATGTTTCCCCAAAGGATTGATTATCAAACTGTTACCCTACTCAAAAAACCTTCAGAAGCAGACAATAAAAATTGTCATCTAGTATGAGTTCACAATACAAAGACATTTTAGGTTTTGGTATGCTGCTTAGATACAGATTATAAACAAATTTATGCAAAAAATTAGTCAGATTAACAAACAAAAAGTTTGCTATGTCTGGCCTGCTCTGCACTTAATAGAAAATTGTTGAGGATGTTTTAAGAATAAATATTGATTTCCAACTAAAAGTCTTTCTTCCACAATGAAGCCAAACTCTGAAACAGAGAAAGCTGCTTTTTAAGAAAGCCTAGAATCTGTGAACATCTAGGAGTGTCTGTAGATCATAATCCAACTTGCCAATTTTCATTGTTTACATAGTTTCTTCTACTTTGTGAAGCCTTTGCTGAGTAAGCATGAATGGGTGATTCAAACTTTGCCTTTTGTTAGGTTATTTTAGGGACAGAGATTTCATTCTCCTGATGGAAGTGATGAAATGCAAATACAAGTGCAAATTCACATGCCTGACCTTTGCTTTTTACTTTTCTGATGTAATGTGCGCAGGATGAACAAACTCAGATGGTGACACATTTCCCTGTTCTCTGCACCAGGCTGCCTTCACACCAGCTGTGCCTACAGCAAGGGAAAAGCTCAAGGGTTGTCAAGCTTTATGCTCAGGTTTAGATAATAACAAAAATTGAGAATTTGGGCCACATACACATCCTGAGGTTCAACAGGGCCAAGGGCAAGGACCTGCATGTGGGTTAGGGCAATCCCTGGTATCAATCCAGACTAGGGGATGAAGGGATGGAAAGCAGCCCTGCACAGAAGGACTTTAGGATGCCTGTCGTGAATCTCAGCATGAGCCACCAGTGTGCGCTTACAGCCCAGAAGCAACCATATCCTGGGATGATCCTCCAGCTACGTGAGAAAAGGTGTAAGATGGTTCTGCCCCTGTGCTCCACTCTGCTGAGACCCCACCTGCAGTTCTGGGGCCAGCTGTGGAGTCCTCAGCTCAGCAGAGATATGGACCTGTTGCAGCAGGGCCAGAGGAGGGCACAGTAGTGACGGAAGAACTGGAAGCCCTCTGCTGTGAGGCCAGGCTGAGAGAGTTGGGATTGTTCATCCTGGAGAAGAGAAGGCTCTAGGGAGACCTTCTGGTGGCCTTTAAATACTTAAAGAGTGTGATGGTTTGAAACTATAAGAGGGAGATTGACTAGATAGAAGGAAAAAATGTTTTACCAAGACATTTGTCTTGGTATGTGACAGGGTCACATACCAAGATCCTCACAGATTATCCAGATAGCTTGTAGGTGCCCCATCCCTGGAACCATTCCAGATCAGGTTGTCTGTGGCTGTGAGCAACCTGCTGTAGACTTCTCTGATGAGGGTTGGAGTAGATGGCCTTTGAAATCCCTTCCAACTCCAAACATTTTTTCACTTCTATGAAAATAAAAATAATAAACTACAAAATAGCAACTATAGTAGTAATGATAATTATAATCTGTGTAGTTCTGGAGATAAGCTCATCTAGCAAGTAAAAATCAAAATGTTAACTGCCTACAGCCCAAAGTAAATGAGAACACAGGTATTTGATGGACAAGAAAACATCTATTGTTTTGTCAGACCTAAACTTCATTTGAAGATGCATTTGAAGGATATTGTCCTTAGAATTCAAGATGTGGCAATCACAGAATGAAGATGTCTTTAACGCATTGAGCAATTCTTAACCTGTCTTCCTTATAAAAGATTAAAATTTGTTATTTTTTTTCATGTAATATTTTCTTGACTTTTTAAAAATAGTCCTTTTCTCCGTGGCGACGTTGCTTCATTTATAGTTTTCTTTCCTTTTCTAATGTTAATTATGTAATTGTGCTAATCAGTAAGTCGAGTATCCATCTTTTCGATTGTCGTCTTCTTTTCCTTTAAAAGTAGTAGAAAAATAAATTAAGGCCTTCCATATCTCATAGAGCTCCAGATTTTAGGAAGTGTTGTGGTTTAGGAGCTCGCAGAAGACAACAAAAACCTCTTGGAGGGCCAAATAAATATGTTTCACTTCCTTGAGAAGAAAGCAGCCTTAGTAATCCCTTTATACAGAGTAGAAAGACAAAATAAAGCTCAACCAAGGTAAAGCACTGGTTTTACCTGGCCAGTAAGTGAAGTCATTTTAGTCAATTAATTGATTTAAATTTATCTGACTTTTTGAGATTTCCTCTTATAGGTCCTAATCTGTCCATATTTGTGGTATTTAAAAGTATCAGTTTGGATTGAATGAACATCTTCAGCAGTCCTTAAGAGAGAAAGAACGTTGTATATATTAAAGCTGTTTCTCATCATTTTAGCCCTAAAAATATGTAAAATAAGTGTAAAAAAAATATGTAAAACGAGTGTCTCACTGCTTTGTATCAAAGGGGGCAAAAAAACCCACTAATATAGTTTCTGGGTCTTTCTTTTTCTTTTCAGTTGTAAAATGATTAAAAAGTCATTCTGCATTAGTATGGAATTATCATAATATCATAGAATCATAGAATAGTAGGGCCTGGAAGGGACCTCTGGAAATCCTCTGGTCCAACCCCACTGCTAAAGCAGATCTGCCCAGGTCACATTGGAATGAGTCCAGGTGGGTTTTGAAGGTGGGTTTTTAGAGCAGGAGACCTCACAGCCTCTCCAGACAGCCTGCTCCCGTCCTCCATCACCCTTTAAGTTTCTCCTTAAGTTCAAGTGAAACCTTCTGTGTTCTAGTTTGTACCCACTGCTCCTTGTCCTATCACTGGGCACCACTGAAGAGCCCAGTGCCATCCAATGCTAGGAATACAAGACGTGTAGTAGTTCCGTATGACAAATGTCTCATGGAATAATAATTATGTACTCCTGGTGTCCTGGCCTGTACCAGCAATAGCATCGCCACCAAGCCTAAGGCAGTGATTATCCCCCTGTGCTCAACACCTCAAATACTGGGTGAGGTTTTGATACCCTTACAACAAGAGGGACACCAAGGTGTTGGAGCGTGTCCAGAGAAGGGCAACAAAGACAGGGAAGAGTTTAGAGAACAGATCTGATGAGGAGCAGCTGAGAGAATTGGAGTTTAGTCTGGAGAAAACAAGGTTGAGGGGAGACCTTCTGGCTCTCTACAACACCCTGGAAGGAGGTTGGAGGCAGATGGATGTATGTGTCCCAAGCAACAAACAGGGCAAGAGGAAACAGCCTCAAGTTGTGCCAGGGGAGGTTTAGGTTGGGCATGAGGGACAATTTCAAACAATGTCAAANAGAACAGGACACAGTACTCAAGGTGTGGCCTAACCAGTGCTGAGTACAGGGGCAGAAGGACTTCCCTCATCTGGCATAGAAACTGTCTTTCAGCATCATCACACTTCTGTATGTGCACACTTACAGACAGTCTTGGTCATTGTTAAATTACTCAAGAAAAAAAGATCCAAACTAAGCTTTGTGCATTTCTTGTCTACAGTTTTTTTTAGTGTCTTTTTTAGAGCAAATACCTAGGGATTTTAGTAAAAGTGATCTATCCCTGTGGGTTTTCATTTCTATGCAGTTTTCATCAATTTTCTGAAAACTTTCACAACATTCAGATAGTCTTTATTTAAGAATATAACTGACCTTTGATATACAAAAATATATCAAATTAAAACAATTAAAGGTACCAGAGCATAAATATGATTTTATGGAAGATTGTACTCATGCTGAGATCCTTGGCTTCAGTATAATCATTAAGAACATCGGAGGCTATGGTAACATGCCTACGGGTCTTACTGCTAAGTGGGCCTACTCAAGAATATGTTCTTTTGGGAAAACAAAACAAAACAAAACTTTCATACCTCAGAAATACTCAGAAGTCTGAAATGGATTACTTCTTGTGTCCAGGAAACAATGGCGTTGAAAGCAGGTCAAAGGAGGTGATTGTTTCCCTCTGGTCAGCACTCAGGAGGTCACAGCTGGATTTCTGGGTTCAGGTGTGGTCTTCTCAGTACAAAAGAGAGCTGGACTGACTGTACAAAGCCCAACAAATGACCACCAAGAGGACTAAGAGATTGGAGTGTTTCTCTTGTGAAGACAGACTGAGAGCCCTGGGGCTCTTCAGCTTGGTGAGGGTGCAAAGAGGACAGATCCAGGCTCTTTTCAGTCGTGCCCAGTGACAGGGCCAGAAGCAATGAGCACCAACTGAATCACAGGAGGGTACATCTTGAACACCAGGAAACTTTTTCACTATGATAGTGACCCATATTGTAGAATCTCCATGTTTGGAGATATTAAAAAAACATCTAGACATGGCCATGGGCAAGCACAGAATCAAAGCATGGTTGGGGCTGGGCATGAGCTCTGGACATCATATAGCCAAAGCAGGGTCACACAGAGCAGACTGCACAAGATCACACTGTCCAGGCAGGTTTGAAATCTCTCCAAAGAATAAGACGCCACAACTTCTTTGTGAACACAACCACTGTTCCAGTCCTGTGTCATCCTTAGAGTAAAGAAGCTTTTTCTTATGCTTCTGTGTTGTCCTAGTTTGTCATCCAGAGCAGTGGTATGTATTGTGGAGTTACCACCAGTGCTATGTGTCCATGAGTGAGCAGGGGGTTTAGGAAAGATGACTTCCAGTGGTCTCTTCCCCATTCAACCATTCTGTCCTTCTGTACAGCAAACAACTTCAACTCCAACAGAGAGTTCCTACATCCCCTGTTGCTTACTTACTTGCTCAGTGATGTTACAGCATTACAGAATTATGGAATGGTTTGGATTGGAAAGGACCTTAAAGATCATCTAATTCCAAACCCCTGTCATAGGCAGGGACACCTCCCACTAGACCAGGTTCCTTAAGGCCCTGTCTAACCTAGCCTTGAATACTTCTGGGAAGGGGGCACCCACAGCCTCCTTGGGCAGCCTGATTCAGTGTCTCACCATGTTCACCGTAAAGAATTTCTCTCTAGTATCCAGCTATCTGGTGGTTTCTCCACTTGGTGTCTTCCTGACCTTTTACCTTATGGATAGAGTAGAAGATATATAGATTCTGCTGGAAATTATATTTGGGTTTGATGACTGTTCCTGACGGATGGTCTGGAAGAGCTGAGATAAAATGTTGCCTTGGCTTGCTGGACAGAGTACGTGTCCACCCAAGCAGAATCAGAAGGTACACTGGGTGGATCAGTGAAACACAGCTAGACTCTTCTCAGATGTGTGTTACACCAGTGTTGACTCCAAGCTGTTGTAGCAGAGCTGACCTGACAAACAGAAGGGCTGGATAAGTTACACCCTCTTAATAGGGACAGCAGTGACCACATACTCTCTAGACATCCTGACTCCTGAGCTGTCCCTTGGGCTGCTCCGTTGTGCGTCATCTCTAGAGTAGGTCAGGGACTGTAAGACACATGCTTATCTCCAGGGAGCTGACAGAAAACCCTGATCTCTCGTACCAGCGGCAGCTCTCTCCAGCTATCATCTCCACATCCTTCAAGTCATTCTCTTGCAAGCGTAATCTGACTTTTTCAGGAATAACTCCTGTTCCTTTCACATCTTTTAAAATAATTATGGCTTTAATAAATGGGAAGGGTGAGGAGAGACAGGACAGGGGTTTTTTTTGGTTTTTTTTTTTTTTTTCGAATGGGAGTGAGCATTTGGTTTCAATGTGCAAGTGATGTGTAATTTCCAACAACTTGAGGAGGAATAGTTATCTTGCCTTTAAGATGTGTTAATTTATTTTAAATATATATATTTCTCAAAATTTAATTTGTGGTTTGGGGAGCTAAGTATAGAAAATTACATAATGCCCTTTTAGACTTTGGTGACTAAGAGTGATCACATAAAATGAATATAGCATGCACGGAGTTTGTTAAAATATAAATTGTTCCATTGCAATGGTTCAAACCTCTCCAAAATCAGTTGGGCTTAAATGTAATATGCAGGCTTTTAAGATGCAAAAGTCATATTCTTTGAGATATGATGAGGACATGAGAACCAACAGAAGCCAGTGCATCCTAACAAGGTTACTCTGGGAGTAGAGCTAAAGTATTTGTGGACTTTAAACATATTCTTCTTCAAAACAGTTTCTTTTTGAGTTGTCACTCATGACAGTTCTGGGTGGCTTTTATGTTTATTAACTTTTTTTTTTTTTTCCATCAGGTGCTTCATTCCAAATGCCTATGCTGCTCTTTTCACCGCAGCTCTGGTGCCATTAATGTGCTTAGTGGTGGTTTTTGTGGTGTTCATCCACGCCTATCAGGTGACCCCACAGTGGAAGGCCTACGACGATATTTTCAGAGGAAGAACAAATGCTGCAGGTATGATTTGTTGGCTGTCTCAACACAAACAAGTTGGACTTTCAGAACAGTACTGACTGTTCTCGCCAGTTCAGGAAACCCTACTAGAAACTGCGGTTCAATAGACGCCCACACACTTGTGTAAGATTAAGCACGCTAGTGGTCCCTTTGAAGTCTGTGAGAGTACTTAAATGATTAAAGTTAGGAGGATAAAGATGTGTTAAATCTGGAACAAGAAACTAGGATTACTGGTTATGTCTAGTGAAGAGAACAGAGTGAGAACACAACACCACCCTGGCAGGAGCACTGTGTCCCCATGCCTGGTTTTCACAGAATCATAGAATGGTTTGATTTGGGAGGGCTCTTGAAAGGTCACCTACTGCAAACCCCCTGGAGTCAGCAGGGACATCTGCAACTAGAGCAGGTTGCTCAGAGCCCTGTTTGACCTGGAGTGGTTCCAGGGATGGGCATCTGCCACCTCACTGGGCAACCTGGGCCACTGCCTCACCACCGTGTTTATCAAACATTTATTCCTTCTATTTAGCCTGAATCTCCCTCTTCTAGTTAAAACAATCACCCCTTGTCCTGCCACAACAGACCTTGCTAAAATGTCTGTTCCCAGCTTTCTTATTGGTTCCTTAAAGTACCAAAAGGCCACAAGAAGGCCTTCCTGAAGCCTGCTTTGCTCCAACCCCAACTCTCTCAGCCTAGCCCCACAGCAGAAGGCTTCCAGCCTTCCCAGCCTTGCTGCAGCCTCCTCTGGCCCTGCTGCAATGGTTCCAAGTCTCTGCTCTGCTGAGGACACCAGAGCTGTCCCCAGCACTGCAGGTGGGGGTCTCATCAACTTGAAGCAGAGGGGCAGAATCCCCTCCTTCCACCTGCTGCCCATGATGCTTGGGATCAGCAAAGGACATGGCTGGGGCACATTGTCTACTGATGTCCAGCTTTTCATCCACTTGGTACCCCTTCATCCTCCAGTCTGAATTGATAATAGGAATTGTCCTGAGCCAGAGCAAGGTGCAGATCCTTGCCCTCGGGCTTTTTGAACCTCATGATGTTCACACTGCCCAACTTCCCCAGCTTCTCCAGGTCCCTCTGGATGGCATTCTCAGGTGTCTCAGCTGCACCACCAGCTTGGTGTCATCTACAAGCATGCTGAGGGTGCGCTTGATCTCACTATCTATGTTACTGATGAAGATACTAAAAGAGCACTGGCTCCAATACAGACCCCTGCAGGACAGCACTTGTCATCAGTCTCCATCTGGCCATTGAGTCATTGACTAGTACTCTCTGTATATGACCATCCAACCAGTTCCCTATCCACTAAGCAGCAGATCCACCAAATCTGTACCTCCCCAGTTTAGAGACATGGATGTTGTGAGGAGCTGAGTCAAAGGCTTGACAGAAGTCCTGGTAGGTGACATCCATAGCTTTTCCGCTCTCCACTGATCTTAGTCACTCCATTATAGAAGGCTACTAGATTGATTTTGGCTGGGGATACCAAACAGCCCTGTGTTGTGAAGGTGTGGAGTTGCTTGACAGCAGTGATTGCCTGCCTGCAGGGCAGCCAAGAGATATGAGCCCGCACTGTGCTACTCTGCTTGGCCTCAGATACTGGGCACAGCTTCTGGACATTGTTTTCACAGAGAGTTTGGTGGCTACACAGCCATGCACAGAGGCTGAGACTACGTGTTGGAGTCTTTGGAGTTAAGCACCTCAGTTTTGAAATTTCCTAGTGCTGCTCACAAGTGAAACGTGCTTGAAAAAACAGATCTGTCCTGTGCAAACCAGGAAGTATCAGTCTGTCTGCTCTGTCAAAACAGTTTCAAGTACAATAATGTTCCCAAAATAAAGTTGCAGCAGTTTAGACCAATACCATAATAATAGGACACTCTGTGGGAAGCTTGAAGTATTTGTTTTCATGGTGGTGTTTTTTGTTTTGTTTT